>CABHPP010106600.1:0-60961 GCA_902168425.1 Peromyscus attwateri
GTGTGTGTGTGTGTGTGTGTGTGTGTGTGTGTGTGTGTGTGTGTGAAATTATGATGAGTAACTGAGCTTCAGACCATCCTTTTGTATGGAGGAGGAGTCCATGTATTTAAGGTTGCTCATGAATGTGTGTGTACAGACATGTTGTAACTAGTGATCTATCTAGTTTCAACAACAACAACAACAACAAAATCTGAAGGTTTTGTTTCTTGGGGCTTGTACATTTTGTTTTATTTGAGACAGGATCTCTTACTTGGCCTGAAACTTACCAGTTAGTCTAGGCTGACTGGCTTGTAAGTGAGCGCCAGAGATTTCTGTGTCTCTCTCTTGCCAGTCTGGGACTATAGGCACACAGCACCATATCCTGCTTTTTAACATAAATTCTGTGGATCAAACTCAAGTCTTTGTGTTCATGTAGCAAGCAGTTTACCCTCGGCGTTTGAGAATGTTTTGAGGAAAATAAACTTAATTGCTATTTTCTTCACCAAGTTACCTTTTGTAGACTCTCCTGACACTTTATTCTTTGAGGTCACTATAATGTCTTTTCAGGGTCCTGGTCCTTCACGCACATGTGCTGGGTGGGACTTTACAGATCCCTGTCCTACATCCTTTGGGCCAGCCAGGTTTCTACCTGGACATGTCTTCCCTAGGAGTTCTTTTTAGGGTTTTCCTCTCCCATTACCCTCTATTAGGTATCTGTCTCATCTCCAGCCAAAGTATTATAATTGCCTGTTCCTTGTGTGCATCTCCCGTTAAGCTGAGTTCAGTGCCCACAGACACTCTTCATTTATCTTATTTATGATTGCATTCATGGCTACCAGCTCCTTGTTGAGCACATGTTAGGAGATCAAGATTATTTATTGAGGAGGTAAATTACTTTATTAATGGCTAGGTTGATATAATACAGAATCCTAACTGGTCCAGAAGATAGACTTAGATCCATTGAATGCTGGAATGCTCCTTACTCAGCCCCATGATTCTATCTATTGATATGTTTAGAGGCTTTTGATCTTGGCTAAAGGGGTAATGAAGAATTTGGTGGTGAGGAGTAGTGCAGGGTCACCTGTGGGGGAAGTTGGATACTAGAAATCTGAAGAGTTAGAGAAATGCTATCCCTTTCTAATCCAGCTAGACCTGACAGCGTTGACTAGAGCCTGAATAGACACAGGAGAAGTGACAGTTTCATCCCAGTCACAGGCTCAAGGGACAGATATGGTATAGCTAGGGGTCTTGGGGACAGGGACTTTTACTACTCTCCCCACCAAATCACTCATATTACATAATGGACACACATATTATGTATGTATCATAAACACACACACACACACACACAATAGCACACACACCACATTTCATATGTGTACAAATGACACACACATATTATATACCACATGTTTGGTATGTATACCATGCATATATAATACATATAGTACACACATTCCACAATAACTATACCGCACTTCACATGCATATGTATATATACCACATAATACTACATACACAATATATACATACCACACCATACACACCAAACTTTACACATTTACTTGTACTCCATACCCACGTATTTTATATATATATATATATATATATATATATAAATATATATATATACACACTGTACACACATACCATACCACACCAAAACATTCAAACACACAAACATTGCCTCCTTCCCCATTATTAAGGACATAGCTTTGCCTCGAAGGGTTCTGAGCAGCCACCATGAAGGGCTGGTCATACACACTGGTCTGAGCACTCAGGAGCCCTTAGTCATCCTGGAAATCTCTTGAACTCTCCAAAATCGATTTGGTAATTGAAGCTCAGGAGCTGACATCTTGCACTAGTAAAGGAGGGCCAAATGCTCTGCTGTTTTCAGCTTCGCTTGCGTAGACGGCGCACGGGAAAGAGATGGGCAGTGAATCCAAGGCGGTGTTTGGCAAAGCTCACCATGGAACTTCAGCCCTAGTGGCCAAGAGGAGACTTTCTCATCAGGGCAGACAAGAATTTCCACATTTTATTGTTTTATGAACTTTTAAAATTGTAGGTCATTTACCATAAAAGATACCATCGTTCTTGACAACTTCCTTCACTGGGAGGCTCCTTGGTCATCCTCGGGAAATTTCCACTGACTCCATGCACAGCAGGCCCCACAACCTGTCTGCTGTTGAACTCCCTGTGCTGACCGTCCTTGACAGACAGCAAGTGCCATGTTGTTGGATTTCAGTGGCCATCGTAACATCTTGGGGAATGTTGAGGCATGGCAGCGCAGCTGATTCCTGCCTCGGAGATTGTAGATGAAGGCTGAGCAGACCTTCAGTGTATTCCAAACAGTGGCGGCAGCAGTGAGCCATCCTATCTTGATCCTGATGCTGGGCACGAGGCAGACGGTCTTCTCCATAGTCCTTGAGCTAAGTACCTTCATCTGGAAACAAGCAGAGAACTTAGTACCTCTGCAGAGGAACCTTAAAATGCACCTTAAAACTGAAGACGAATCAAGTAAGGATTCAGGTAAGCAACCGCTATGGGCATTTTCTAAGTTGAAACAACACTCAGAGGCATGAACATCTGAGTGTCCTGTTCATGGATACTAGGTCAGCTTGTATAATTTTCACAGCAACTCCTGGTGGCTTAGTCTTTATATAGTCCCAAATTGTTATTTTTGTTGCTATTCAAAACAGAAGAGTATTGTGTAGAAGGGGAAAAACAAAGAATGTAATTGCAAAGGTGGAGAGGCCGAATGGGGACAGAGGTAAGCATGTATTTATTTTAAAGATCACACATTTAAATGCTGTTTTAAAAGAGCTGCAATTTCATAATTTTAACACCAATTATATTGAATGTCTGAGACATGCCAGAACTATCATAAATGTAGAAGGCCAGGGAAAGCTTATGGTTGACATTCAGGGAGGAAGCAAAGAAGGGAGCCAAATTAGATGAATGGGAAATCCAGAAAATGTGAATTAGACGGCTGCAAACTCTGGTTAGAACCAGATGAAAGATTATCATGGGTTGATTTCTAGTGGAAAATTCACAGAATGATCCGGCTCTCAATCCTGAGCGGTGGGTGACTTACAGAGTGGAGGGGGAAACTCACAAAAGACCCCTGGGCTGAGTGGCTTGACATTGAGTCAGCCAGTGGAGTGAAAAGGGAGAACCTTCTGACACGGGGCCAGTTTGCTGGTTTCTGTCTCTAAAGTTAGTACATCGAAGCGTTATGTAATCCAGTACAACAGAAGAAAATGTGCGCCTCATTCCAAGTTCGAGCCAAAAATTGGGGCACATAAGGAGCATTGGTAGCTGAACTGGAACAGTGTATTAAAGCTTGAGTGCAGGACAGGAACTCTGAGAATCAGATTATAAACAATATAACGAACCATTTTAGAAATATTCATGCTTCTCTTCGGTGGCAGTTCTTGTGTATGTGTTTATGTGTGTGTGTTCATGTGTGTGAAGGTGTATGTGTTGTGTGTGTGTGTGTGTGTGTGTGTGTGTGTGTATGCATTCACGTATGTGCACATGCATTCAGAGACTGGAGAACAATCCTGGCTGTCAGTCCCCAGACACTGCCCACATTATTTTTACTATGCTTTAAAATTACATTTATTTATTCTCTCTCTCTCTCTCTCTCTCTCTCTCTCTCTCTCTCTCTCTCTCTCTCCTTTCTCTCTCTCTCCTTCCCTCTCTCTGTGATTGTGTCTGTGTATGAGCATGTATGGCACATATGTGGAAACAAGAGGACCAGCTGCAGGAATTAATAGTCTCCTTCCACCGTGTGGGTCCTGGGGATTGAATTAGTGTCTCAGGCTTAGTCGCAAGTGTCTCTACTTGCTACACCATCCTGCAGGCCCCACCTTGTTCTTTTTGAGACAGCGTCTCTCGCTGGTCTGTAACTTGCAGAGTGGCCTGGGTTGGCCAGCTAGCAAAGGATCTATTTCTGCTTCCCCAGCACCGACATCACAAATGCAGGCTACCATGCCCAGCTTTTTAAATGTGGGATCTTGGGATCATCTCAGGTCTTTATTTTCTCCAGGCAAGCACTTTATCTATTGGGTTACCTTCTCATCCAGTAAATTCTTAATTCCAGTAAATTGTAATTCTTAAAATGGTGGTGGCATTTTCTCCTAATTCTGACTATGATGGAATCAACTTGAGGTTTGAATCACCTTGAGGTTTGAAACACCTTGAGGTTTGAATCATTCTGGTCCCATTCCTGCTTAGATTCACTAATTTTTTTTTAAAGCCAACTATTATAGGCAATATGGCAGTCCTCAGGAAGGGTGGTATGAGAAAACCAAGCAAAACAATGTCAATTCTAGGGACTGAATGCGATAGATTTGCTTGTAACATGATGAAAGATACTGAATGTCAGTAAGAAAGAATGGAAGCAGGCCAGGGAGGGAAACACTGGAAAAGCTGAGAACAGAAGAAAACATCAGTGTCCTATGTGGAAGTTCTGTTTAGGGTGACTTGAGTCTTTATCCGTCTTCTTTATCTGTCCCCATAAAGAAGGTGACAATACACAGCTCTGAGAGCTTCATGGCAGCAGGACAGTAAAATCCATAGCTGTGTGTGATTCCACATCCAGCAGACAGAAACCATTCTTTAAGTAGCTCTTACACTTGTTGGTGTTTCCTTATGGCAGATCACCATCAATACACACAGATAACCGCTGCTAGAGGCATGGGCTTCAAGTTATCATCACCATCATCATCTCCATTGTTGTCACTGTCGATACTATTTTTGAGAAAGGATCTCATACAGCTCTCAGGCTGGTCTTGAGTTACTGACTCCCTTGACTCCACTTCCAAGATTCTGGGATTGGAGGCTTGTGCCCTGACATCTAGCTCACGTGATACTGGGGAGTGAAACTAAGGCCTTGTGTGGTGGTTTGAAAGAAAATGGACGCCAAAGGAATTGGCACTATTGGGAAGTGTGGCCTTGTTGGAGGAAGTGTGTCATTGTGGGGGTGGGTTTTGAGGTCTCTTTTGCTCAAGTTTCCCTCAGTGTGACAGTCAGTTGACTTCCTGTTGCCTGCAAGATATAGATAGCACTGTCAGCTCCAGCACTGATGAATTGTTTGCCATGTCTGCTTACACACTCCCATGCTCCCTGACATGATGATAATGGACTGAATCTCTGAAACTGTAAGCAATGAAATGTTTTCTTATAAGAGGTTCCGTGGTCATGGTGTCTCTTCACAGCAATAGAAGACCCTAACTAAGACATCTTGTCCATGCTATGCAGATTCTCTAACAGTTAAGCTACATCCTTACCTTGAAGTTTATTTTAAATAAACAAATACATGAGTATTGCCGTTTTTATACACCAGTCTTTGAAAACTTGGTTAATGTAAATATGTCCTTGGAAGATGAATTATTTCCTGATGGGCCATCAAACTGATTTGTGTACATTGGGGGCTTGTAAACCCCAAATTCTGCTAAATTCATAAGTCAGTTAACCTTGTGACTTCTGTATAGATGGGCAATCTCCCCAAGGAGATGGACCTTGTAAGCTGCCTTTCTTCAAACTCTTTTGCATTATATTTGATTAGGAGCAAAACCTCTCTTTTCTGCTCCGAAGTTCCTGGAGGTCGTGTATAGAATTTGATTTAACAGCCTGCTTATAACATAAAATATAAATGTACAATTGTAATTTAATCTAGGGAAATACTTATTACATTTTCTTTTTTGGAAAGAAATCCTGACAGCAGAGTCCGGTGATCCTCTGGACACATGCTACTCTCTGCTTCCTTTTAAGTGGATGAGGGACCTGTCCGTGTGACAAATAAAACATGACGGAATGGGCCGTGTGTGACTATCAAGATGAACTCGTAAAATGTACTATGCTTTCCAATTTGCTCTCTTGGGTCACTCTGGAGAAAAGCAGTCACCAAACAGGACTCCGCAGTCCCGTTTAGAGGTTCCTCTGGGGAAGAATTTACTGGCCATCCATGACAATGGACCACCTCTGAAGTAGATCTCCCCTTTCTGGCTCAAACTCTCGGATTCTTATAACCTTATGGACATCAGACCACACTTTCCTGGGTACTTTTGGGATAGGATTGCCTAACCAATCGTCTCTAAAATTTACTACTTCAAAAAAAAAAATCACAAGGGCTGATAAATACTATTCTTTTAAGCCAACATGCACTGGGGGAACTTGTAAAGCTGTACTTCTTTCCCAATCTACAACTGGGGGCTTTGAATTGGGAGATGGTTCAATAAAATTGGAGTCTGGAGGGAGGTGCCAGCAGCTATGAAAAATTCTTCCCAGGGGGAAGTAGGATTGAATGCCGATCGTGGAACTAGCAACTAGTGCTCACTCACCTCTCAGAACTGTACCGATCAGTGACCTATGTGTACCCTCTGTTTTATCCTGCTGGAATTAGAGTGTCCACAGTGGTCATCTTGCGCTTGTTCTGTGATTCTGTCCTGGTGTGTATGTAGAGGTCACATTCATCTCCACGAAAAGGAACCCTGTCTGAGAATCATCTGCAGAGCTACACCGGGTGATTCTCATCCGTACCTGCGCCTTGTGTAGACATTGAGACCTTAGCATTGAGCCCAAGAAGGTGTTGCTGCAGGAGAGTAGAAGTTAGGTGACACTTTTGTGTTCATGTCATTGGTTTCCCACAGTCGTTGTTTTCTGGATTTCAGTCCCCACCACTGAATTAGGATTGACCTGTGTGACACGGAAATTGTGTAAGAAATGACAGCATGCGTCTTCTGAGACTAAGTCATTAAAGGCGTTGTAGCTCTATGGGAAGTCACATGGTGTCAGAGAAGGACACTCAACAGTCCTAAGGAGAGGTCCTCATGGAGAGGACTTGACTGACCAATACCAGCTTGCGAAACTTGTAGGCCATGAGGAGTACAGTCCTCCATTTCCTTTGAGTGACCGCAGCCTCAGCTGCCCCCTGACTCTGACCTCAGAAGACTCCTTGGTCTGTAACTGTCCAACTGAGCCACTCAAGGACTCCAGGCCCAGAGAAACCATGAAGCATGGTTAAATGAATGTTACTACTGTATGCTACTCAATAGTGTAGTGATTGTTATGCTCTGGCAGATAAGTGATATAGTTTGTAAAGAAGAATAAAGGATATCCATATATTTCTTATTTGTTTCAAACTAATTCACTGTAAGCTAGAAAGTCTTCTATGATGCTAAGAAGCACTAGCATTGCGATGTGGAGAGATAATATTTGTTGTGGAGCTGATTAATTTGACATTACCCAGGGATGAGTAGTTCATTCATTCATCAACAACAGCGCTACCATAATCACCATCACAAAGAAAATAAATAGCAATAATGACAAACACTGAGAGCTGGTCAGATCATGTGCTTTGTGTATACTGTCACACTTATTCTTTCTAGTGAGCGATTCCAGAT
Source organism: Peromyscus attwateri (assembly GCA_902168425.1). Classification (NCBI taxonomy): domain Eukaryota; kingdom Metazoa; phylum Chordata; class Mammalia; order Rodentia; family Cricetidae; genus Peromyscus; species Peromyscus attwateri. The sequence continues at coordinate 7,389 of CABHPP010106600.1, forward strand.
AATAGTATTATCTCATGGTTTTTTTTTTTGTTGTTGTTAGTAAACTGATGTTAAAAGAGTTAAATGAAATGGTTCAATATCACACAGTTATTAAAGGTCATGTTTTTCTGGCTACAAAATTTGAACTTGTAAACAGAAATCTCTGTCTCTGTCTCTGTCTGTCTGTCTGTTTCTCTCTCTCTCTCTCTCTCTCTCTCTCTCTCTCTCTCTGTGTGTGTGTGTGTGTGTGTGTGTGTGTGTGTGTGTGTAAAAGTATGCCTGTATATGTGTACATGTCAGTGATGAGTTCATACAAAATCCTTGAGTATCATTTCTCTGGCATGTATGCCACTGCTTCCTTTCTTTCTGAGACAGGGTTTCTCGTTGACTTGGAACTCACCAAACAAGTAAGGTTGGTTGGTTGGTTGGTTATGATGCCCTGGGACCATCACCTCACTGGCACTGGGAAAATAAACTTACTACAGTGCCTGGACTTTTCAAAGGAGTTCTGCACACTGAACTCAGATCCTCCTGTTTACAAGACAAGCCCTTTACTGACAGCGATATTACCTCCTAGCTAAAAATTTTGCTTGGGGAAGCCTGATATTTAGAATATAGAACAGAGGTTCTAGCTGCCCCAGGTGTACAGTAAGAGTACCAGGGAGATTTACAATGGTGTAAGATCTGTTTCATCTGGAGCTATTGTTTTCGGGTTGCTATTGTTAGTTTATGTAATAGGAATCACATGGCTCACACTCTGGTAGTTACACAGGAAGATAAAGGAGATGAATTCTTGCTACAAGTAATGACTTCTGGGCCTTGATTTCCTGCTTGCATTTCCTAACTGAAGACACTTATTGGGACTGTAGGCTGTCACTGAGGTTAAACAAAATAAATCATGAGTTATAAAATTAAAAACAATAACCTGATTTTATGGCTGTTTTTCTCAGACTGTGAGAGCATTGAGGATAATGGTCACGGCTGAACCAAGTTTAGATATTGCTAAGGCCAATTTTATGCTTTGTCATGCCTTTCATTTTGCCTTGCTTCAAGCTAATGGTAAAACAATTGGGAGATTGCTTTGAATCAAACATGCCGTGGCAGAAACTTTAAAAAAGAGAATATATTAGTTTAATGGCTCAATAAAGCAAAATTTAAATGTTCCTTTTGGCAAAAGTTTCACTTAATTTCAGCTCAAATTTTCCAGGAGATTCTTCAAAAGGTAATGAATTGGCAACTTATTGGGCATTTCTAGTTCGATATTTAAGTGAAGATAAACCTTTATGATTTTCATATTCAAGTCATAAGTGACTCTTTCTTTATACTGGAAATTAAACACCAATTTATCAAGTATAAGCAAAGTGGGGAAGGGAAAGATGTCTAAGTGGTTAAGAGTGGTTGTTACTCTTACAGAGGATTGGAGTTTGGTTCTTAGCAACCACATTGGGTGGCATATAGCCCCCTGTAATGTCAATTCTAAGGGATCTGATGCCTCTCCTCAATGGGCACATGCATGGCCTGGTGCATATAAGCACATGTAGGAATATACACACATATGCATATATAACACGTAAATCTTTAAGAGTGTAAGATAAATGCTATGCTTGTTCTATGCATGACTGTGTGAGGCAGGATGCTAGAGTAGCTAGGTTGGGACCAGGAAGGCAGAAGCAGTGTGTGTATGTGTGTGTGTGTGTGTGTGTGTGTGTGTGTGTGTGTGTGTGTGTGCTTTCCAGACTAGATTCAGAAGAATATTGAAGTTCAAATTACTGTTAGAGCCAGAAGGAGCTCAAGTTTGGGAGAATAATCTTAAATCCCAAGTGAAAATAAAACTCCTTCCAATTGATAGATTCTATGTCAGCCATTTTGCAACTCAACAGGTGACAGTCATACACTCATGGAAAAGCTAAAAGGGGTCTTAAAAACTGAAGAAGTGTCATGGTTTGTTGTTGGGATCCTCACTGTCTGTGTCCTACTTGGTTTTTTAAAAATTATTTTTGGTTTGTCGAGACAGGGTTTCTCTGTGTAGCTTTGAGCCTTTCCTGGAACTCACTCTGTAGCCCAGGTTGGCCTCCAACTCACAGAGATCCACCTGCCTCTGCCTCCCGAGTGCTGGGATTAAAGGCGTGCACCACCACCGCCCGGCTCCTACTTGCTTTTGAGCATGTTTGGGTTTGATGGGCAATGCCAAGTGGGCCATAGTGTTTGTGTGGGAATGGGGAGCGCTACTCCCCGAGCCCCAAGCTTCTAGATCCACCAGGCCATCATTTCAATTGGAGGTACCGCTTCCTTTCACGGTGCGGTTGTCCCTCTGGGCCTATGAGGTGTGATTGGGTTAAGCCCCTGTGGATACCACAATCTTCAAGTCCCTCATATAAAGGGGCATATTGACATTGAGTTTATATAGCCCTCCATCTACTTCAAGTCATCTTGAGGCTGTTTCTAACCCTGACTACTATGATAATGCTGTGTCTCTAGTGGTTACACTCTATTGCGTCGTAGATAACATACCACCTGTACTGCCAATGGGGGACATGTATTCGCACCACCAGTGGGTCCCTCCATCAGTGGGTCCCTCCATCAGTGGGTCCCTCCACTCTCTCCCTTCTCTGGAGAACATCCAGCTTCCCTTTACCACTTCCTACTCTCCCCACCCAAAGCACTCACTTTCTTTTTGGCCTCCCATGAATCTTACCTTATTCTTCTTAGGGAATCTACATGGTCAAGTGTAAGAGTCAGACAGGGGTTAAGGACGCTTTCAGGTGATTTCGGAAACAGATGTGTTCGCGTTCTCTGAAGCCAGCAGTACGGAAGGTAAGGCTACCTTTTTGAAATGCAAGTTGGAGGAACAAACAAAATTCATGGAAAAACACACTGATTCAGTATCTCAGTGTATTAAGCCAGAACTCTGAAGTGAGCATTGAAGGTAAGGAGCTGCAATAGCTGAACTCAGTTTAACTAGCAGGCGATGGAAGTCCAGTTGTCAAAGAATGCAGATTCTGCATAAATACTGTTGGAGCACACCCATTTATTACTCTGGGCAAAGTTCCTTTGGTGAGTATTAAGCAATGCCCTCTTCATAGTAAGAGCCAGAAAGTTGGGTGTGGTGGCTTATGCCTGAAACCCCAGCCCTCGGGAGGTGAAGGCAGGGGAGCTAACCTGGGCTATGGAATGAGACCTTGTCTCAAAACCAACATGAAAACAAAACCAAAAGTTAGAGGGGATGAGGATGTTGAGACACTTCACAGGATTCTCTGATGGGGTTGGGAGGAACTCCCAGGCCAATTGTATCTTCTAGGTTTCTTGGAGAAGAGTTGCTGGGGGAAAAAAAAAGTCAAATCTTCATGAGAATAGAGCACAGCTCTTAGCTTGGTGGTGTTTTGTTTGTGTAGTTGTTTCTGGAAAATTCCTCTTGCTTAATGTTATCGAATGAACTGGCTAAATTCGAGAGAAAGCTGCTCATAAAACTGATAAAGCCATGTCTTAAACAGCTTCACGCCAGTGCCCTTGAGAAACTGGGTCTGTACATTTATAATCCTACAGCTGAACGTGGGCCTGCACAGTTGGCTAACATTTGACCTTGAAAGGTTGTCCTAAAAGTCATGTTTCCCTCTTGCTGGCCATGCTGTTATCTGTGCATCAGTGAACACTTTATCATGGCAACGCTTCAGGAATGTGCAGAATAGCTGAGGAGCCTGCCTGCCACAAGCAGTTTCAAGGCTGCCGGATCCGTCTGTTGTCGCCCGGCCGCCGGATCCGTCTGCCTGAAGACCTTGTGCCGCATGTGCGGCAGAGGTGAACGTGGCGATCAGGTCACTTCAAGGGCATTTCAAAGTGTTGGCTAACGTGGCTCAATAGTATAGAGTCTCCTCTTGGAATGTGTTCTTTTATTGCTACTGAGAGGAGGTAGCAAATGTTTATGTTCTTGTTTTGGTTTAGGAAAAGATTTTTTGAGTTCTCAAAGAGGTACTTGAATTAGACTTTTATAAATGAGGTCCGTAGAGTAATGGCTAAAGACCTTGACAATGGAGTCACAGCCTTCACTTTAAAGACATGTCACTCAATTAGGTCAGCAGTTCTCAACCTGTTGGTTGAGACTCCTTTTGGGGTCAAATGACCCTTTCGAAGGGATCACCTAAGACCATTTGCATATCAGATATTTACATGACCATTTACAAACAGTGGCAAAATTACAGTTATGAAGTAGCAACAAAAACAATTTTATGGTTCAGGGTCACTACAACATGAAGAACTGTGTTGGGGGTTACAGCATTAGGAAGGTTAAGAACCCCTGCACTAGGTGTATGGACCTGAGGCCAAGGGTTTTGTTTTTGTTTTTGTTTTTTTCTGACCCGTGCAGGTTATCTTATGGTGTTTGTCATGTTTAAAGGGACAATGTATGCCATGTTCTTGGTATACCAAAAAGCAGGAAGAATTCAGTAACTCCTCTATGGTGGTATCCACCTTGTTCAACTTCAAAGTTGTTGAAAGCAGCAATCATGGCTCGTCTTTCTTTACATGTCTTCGGCCAAGAGCACCGAGGGCAGAATAGATAGATAGTCAATAACTATCACTGTACACCTGCTTACTTTCGGAAACACGTCATCCTTAGCCAAGTTACACTAAAGATTTCTTTGAGGGTGACCAGACCAAGACCTTAACTTTCTTCGTATTTGGTGACATGTCACATAATGTTAAAAAAAGAAAAAGAAAAACGTCTTAGTATTTTCCAGATTTTCATGAGCATTTGAAAAGTTGATTCTATTTTTCACAGGAACTTTTGGCAGCAGTCAAAAAAAAAAAGACAAGCAATGAAAGAACACGAAGATCTCAAACGCCTGCAGACAACAGAACATTGTCTAACCAAAGTGTCAATGTTCTTTGTCCTTGTCTTGGGGAACACGAGCACTTCATGCATCATAATTATAGTTTGTGTGGGGGACACTATGTACTTCTAGATCACCCCTTCTTTTTAACTTTCTAGTTATCAATATGATCTTGACTGCAATGGAGCCCTTTAAGCCCAGCATCCAAGTTTTGGTGTCAGTATTTATGACGTGGAGCGGAAGCTCAGAAAGGAGCTGAAGAGGAGGGAAACTCAGGCTCACATGAGCGACAGAAATTCCATGGTTCCCATAGAGCAGGTATTTCTTTTTCATGACCACTCGAATTGAATCAGAAAGACACCAAGGCTTAGTATATTTAGAGCACAAAAGGAGCCTCCCAAATTAAATGGCTTCTTATTTCGAGTTAGTTTTCTCAGTTCCCTCAAATTTCTGACCATAATAGAATTTGGCAGAGACTCTCTGGTCTTCGTGGGGGGTAATGTGAGACTTATTTTCTTTATAGAATTGAACTAAATATGTGCACATTACACTACCAATGACTTTGAGGAATATCTGACCTTTAAAAGGATAGGATAAAAAAAAAAAAAAAAGGGCTGGAGATGGCTCAGCAGTTAAGAGCATTTCTTCTTGCAGAGGACCCGGGTTTGATTCCCAGCACCTACATGATAGCTCATAGCCATTTGTTAACTCCAGTTCCAGGGTGTCTGCCTCCCTTCTTCCGACCTCCCTGGACCAGGCATACGGTGCTCATACATATGTGCAGACAAAACATTCATACACATGAAATGAAATAAGTAAGTAAATCTTAGCTTAGAGGAAACTTGTAAAGACTGTCTAGAGAGTTCTAAGGGACTCTTCTTGGTTTCCCTTGTTGTTAACATCCTGCCTAAATGCTGTGTCAAAATTAATGGACTAACACCCGTTTATTTTAATTGCTAAATCCACCCCTTATGCTGAGTTTCTCAGATTTCACCATGTGTACCTTTACCTTTGGGGGATCCTATTAGCCTATCACATTGATAATAACTTTTAAAGTCAGTTTTTGACCAGATGTATTCATGCTACAGTTTTGTGTAATTTTCATACATTGTACTTAGGTACCCATTATTTTCTCATTTGATGCCAGAGAGGATAACGGACTTTCTCATAGTAACTCAGCAAACAGAAAGACAAGGGTTCAAATCCAACACACCTGTCTCCAATCCCATTTTCCTCTGGTTACATCAGGCTATTTTTTTTTTTTTTTAAAAACTTGCAATCCAACAATTAAATTCATATTTGGAAAATGCACTGAGCATACTGTTCCAACCACATTTTGGAAAATAGTTGTAAAAGAATTCCCTTGCTTTCTCCAGCTCACAAGTAGAATTGTTTATATGAGTTTTCATCTGATTGCTCAAAGCCAGAGAGACTTATCTGAGCCACAGCACTGTAAATGAGAGCTGCCAAAGCGTAAGTGGATGCTGAGTGATAGATGACTTATTGCTAGAATGTGTTGACTAATGCCTTGTTTTCTCCTTGAAGGTTCTATGTCACAGAAGATGCATTTCAGCTTCTATTTTACTCAGAGGCGGTATAAAAGAGTGCAAAGCAGGCGTTAGGTTGAGTCATGTATTATTGAAAGCTTTCTATCTAGTTTTTTTAGGTTAACAAAGTTACAGTTTACATTAGAAGCTCATTGCTGAGTGAATTCACAAGTCTTAGTTATTGGCATTCGCAGTTCAGTTCTGCTCTAATGTCTCCATTCTACAGTCCTGTCCCTTCTCAGTAAATAATCTCGATGACCCTGTGGTTGGCAGGAAAATGCAACTTCCAGAAATTTGAAATGTGTTGGAGACAAAGGTAGGAAAGAAATGAAACAAAAACAAAACCCACAGCAAAGCGATGGGCTGGCTAATCATTATCTTAAGCAAGTCCCTTTTCTCTTACAACAGCACTTCACCTGCTTAACAATAATCATTAAAAGGATCTAAAAATAGTCTTTTAGAAGCCAAAGGTTTCAATAACAGATTAGAATCACTGGGTGGCTATTTCTTGTGGTCAATAACAGGTTTACTGTGTTGACTTAAAACATAAAAGGGTCATTCATCTCAACAGATATTTTCTTCTTCACCTAAAACAAGGAAGTATACAAAAAGAAAAAAAAATACTGAGTGCTCTCAGTAAGTAGATTTTAATTTGTATCTACACTGTGTTCTTCTCACTTCATTAGGCTTAGAATTTGTGAGTGAATAGCCCCGTTTGGGCAGCCTGCTGCCTACTTGGAGACGTCAGAAGCAATGACTTTCACAGATTTAAGATTTTGTACACACATACCCTGTTTTTAGTCATCTGCGTGGATAGAGCAATCAAGGGTGATCTGTATTTCATCATATCTGTCTTGTTGTGTAATCTGAACAAAAGCTCATGTGGAGTTCAGCTTTATACAAAAACAGTGTGTCAGCTAGAGGAGCAGTCATATGGGGTCTCCAAATGGAGACTGTTTGCTTAATTTTCTAATTCCAAGTTCTTTCTGCGGAGGGACTGAACTCCATTAGACTTTGTGATTTAAAAACAACCAAACAAAACAAAAATAAAAAAACCCATACTTTATGTTTAGTTTTTTGTTTTTGTTTTTTAATTCTCCAAAAAGTGTAGAGAGGGAAGGTTGTGGACTAACAATGCCACTCAATACTAACAAGAAATTCCTGCTTATTTCACATATTTGGAAGAGTTTACCAGGTTCCCTGTCTCGTGGGTTTGTGGTCCCTGGGCAGGGGCTTGGGGGTTCATACATTTTGAACTTTCTTTTTCTTTTTAATTTTATGAGAGAGATCTAGAAACAATAGTAGACTTTGTCTCTGACTTCATCATTCAATAGAAGTCAAGTTGCTTGGAGCTTCCTGTTTGACAGCAATCATTTTGCCCTCCTCTCTCCTTCCATTTTGCCCCTGGTATTTTCATTTTCATTTTTTTTTTAAATTCTTATTTATTTATTTATTTATTTATTTATTTATTTATTTATTTATTTTTGCCTGAGCTACTACAATAGGATTGCTAGCATTGTATTTTGGTAAATACAAATTTGATCACAATTTTCCTGATTAAAAATCCTTTGGATGGTTATTTCCCCCCAACTCCCCTCTTCACCTCAAGTCTGCCATGTCATCTTGGTCTGGTGGTGTGCACAGCCATTCACATCAAGCTGAATCTGCTTTTACTTAGATGTATTTTAGGCTTGAATCTCTTGGAAGACGATTAAGTACCTTTGTTTTAGGACTCAAAATAATGTCCTGTGTTTTCTGAAGGTGACCTTAGCCATTCTTGTTGCCACGCCAAGAAGCTGATAAGAAGCTACCTAAAGGAGGAAGAATTCATTTTGACTTGCATTTCCTGAGGATATACAGTCAACCTTGGTGGAAAAGGAATGACAGACAGTAAGAGTGTGAGATGCTGGCTGCATTGCATTTACAGCCAGGAAACAAACAAACAAACAAAAAGGCAGGACATAGAAAGAAGACAGGAAGTGGGATCAAGAAACAGAAAGAGGACAGGAAGTGGGGTCAAGAAACAAACAAAAAAAAAGGACAGGAAGTGAGGTCAAGAAATAAAAAAAAGGACAGGAAGTGAGGTCAAGAAACAGAAAGAGGACAGGAAGTGAGGTCAAGAAACAGAAAGAGGACAGGAAGTGAGGTCAAGAAGCAGAAAGAGGACAGGAAATGGGTCAAGAAACAGAAAGAGGACAGGAAGTGAGGTCAAGAAACAGAAAGAGGACAGGAAGTGGGGTCAAGAAACAAAAAAAGGACAGGAAGTGAGGTCAAGAAACAAAAAAAGGACAGGAAGTGAGGTCAAGAAACAGAAAGAGGACAGGAAGTGAGATCAGAAAACAGAAAGAAGACAGGAAGTGGGGTCAAGAAATAGAAAGAGGACAGGAAGTGGGATCGAGAAACAGAAAGAGGATAGGAAGTGAGGTCAAGAAATAGAAAGAGGTCAGGAAGTGGGGTCAAGAAACAGAAAGAGGACAGGAAGTGAGGTCAAGAAACAGAAAGAGGATAGGAAGTGAGGTCAAGAAACAGAAAGAGGACAGGAAGTGAGGTCAAGAAACAGAAAGAAGACAGGAAGTGAGGTCAAGAAACAGAAAGAGGACAGGAAGTGAGGTCAAGAAACAGAAAGAAGGCAGGAAGTAGGGTCAGGCTTCTGAAACTCAAGTCCTCCAAATTGGCTGTACTCTGAAAATGTTCTAAAACCTTCCAAAGCAAGACCACCAGCTGAGGACCCCGTGTTCAAACACAGGAACCTATGAGCAACAGTAAGCATTCAACTACAACACTAACCCCACAGGATAGGTATCATCATTGCCTCTTCAGTTCTCCACACATACTTCTTTGTCATACCTGGCAACACACTATGCGACAAATTGTTTTTGATCTTTAGACTTTCTACAGCTTTAATTCTTTATATTTAGTACATGAATCCATTTTTTTTTCTTTCCACATTTTAGACACTTACACTTGTGGATCACTGATGGTTGACCACCTGCTGGTTTAGGACAATCATGCTTCAGTTTATGAACTGTTCAGGTGTTGGATAATATCCAAATTTCTGGAGCTCATTCTCAAAACCATTATTCTAAAAGTAATGGGGAGGCTCTACAGACCTGCTATTTCTTTGCCTTTTTTAAAAGATTTATTTTATGTGTATAAGCATTTGCCTACATGTTTGTATATACACCATGTGAGTACCTAATTTTTACAGCAGCCAGAAGGGCACATCAAATATCCCAGAACTGGAGTTAGAGATAGTTATTAGCTGCCTGTGGTGCTGGAAACCTAACCTGGACCCCCTGCAAGAGCAACAATTGTTCTTACCATTTTTCTAACACCAAATCTGTTGTTTCTACAGATGTTTCAGGTGACTGGGACAGAGGTATATAGGAGAAAAATGTGGAAACAAATTCTTCTAATTCTTTATTATTACATACCAGCCATCCTTGGTGACATAAATAAAATCACTTAGAAATATGTATGAATGTGTGCTCAGACCTAAATGGCTGAGGTAGTCAGAATCCTACCCATTGAAATTATGGGATGTAGACTCCATCTCACATAGACGTTCTCCCAAATGCAGGTGATGTTCCAAAAGTACCACAGAGATTTTGAGGATTGACACACACACACACACACACACACACACACACCTTCATTTTAGTTCTCAGGTCTGGTACAAGCCTTCATATTTATTTCAACCATACAGTAAATACCTGTTGCTTTCTAGTTACCTAAAGGTCAACAAGCATGATTTTTCAATTACTGTGTATTGTGGAGTATTGATCTAGAGACAAGTTTTCAGCAGGTAGTTCTTTGCATAAGACAAAGACCTCACTTCATAAAAGCCCACTGAATAACTCTTCATTTCCCACTTAAATCCTCATCCCATAGTTTTATGACTGGAATCTTGGGTAATTATTAAAACTCTGTGCTTCTGTTTACTCTTACCTCAAACATAGGGGTGGGATGGGGTGAGGTTTACTTTAGAGGTTTTGGTGTAAGGTCTAAATAAAATAAAGTTCTCTGACAATGGAAAGTAGTGGGGTTGGACCCCAAAGCTCCACTTTATAAAGCTATTGTCATTATTATTATAGCCATTCTGTGTATGTATTGACATGTAAGTGGCTTCACAAAACTCCTCTTGTTGGTAAAGCATAACACGAATTCAGCAAATTACTCAAATCATAATGATGGAGCAGCTCAATGCATTCGTAGAGGGAACACACCTATGTAGACACGGCAGGTGTTAAGATAAAAGCATCTTCTAACTCTACAAGCTTCCTTGGCATACTATCAGTCATACTTCATCAAGGGTCTCCTCTCAAATTTTATCTTCCCTCACTGAATACTGGTTTTGCCTATATTTGGGGACAAATCCAGGGCTTCACATTTGCTAGGCAATTTCTCTACAACTGAGCTACCTCTCCATCCCTTTGTGTTTGACTTTTATACATGTACAAGAATATAATATGTATTCTTGTACCTTTTTTTTGTTTAATACCACACTTGTAAGATTCCTTTGTATTGTGGTATACAAGAGTATTTCATTTTGTCATTATATAATATTTCATTACACATTCCACTGTCAATTGACATTTGAATCATTTCTAGCTTTGCAGCTTGCTATAAAAAAGCTTTTGGCACACTTATGTATCTACACAGGAAGGAGTGGGATTTCTAAGTCACAAAGTAAGACAATTCTATAGGGAAAATATACACACAACACGGACCCAGACATTCTGAGAATGTGTGTGTATAGGCCTATGGCTGGCCAAGAGCCTTTTGTTTACCATTTATATTATAAAGATTTTCATTTTTGTGGCTCGTGTTTTCATTAATAATAACTATGAAGAGTGGAAGTTCTTAATTTTACTAAAGTCCACTTTAACTATTTCCTGAATAATGATATTTGGGTTACATTTAAGAAGATTTGTTTAACCTAAGACTATGGAAATGTGCCTGTGATGGTCAATCTTGAGTGCTAGTTTGATGGGACTTAGAATCACCTTGGAAACATCTCTGGGCATGTCTGTGCGAGATTATCTAGATTAGATTATTTTTTTTCTTGAACATAATTTTTTTTATTGACCCTTTGGGAATTTGACATCATGCACCCCAATCCCACTCATTTCCCAGTCCCTCCATAGCCACCCTTCACCTTTGTAGTGTCCCCCTGAAAAGAAAACTTAAAAAGAAGTTAAAAAAAGAAAATTAAAACAAACAAACAACAACAACAACAAAATGAACAAAAAACAAAGCAGAACCAAAACAATTTGTTCCTTGGTCTTTGCTGCCTCTCCATCGTCTCTTCATTCATCTCAGTGGCATTGGGAGCCACTGTGTATCACACAGTGTACACTTTGTCCAAACAGCTTTACTTGCAAATGTTCATTGTGTAATGAGTTGTTAGTCAGGTTCAAGGCCTTTGGCTTCTGCTACTGGACCCTCACCAAAACTCCTCTCAGACATCCCACTGTTGCCCCAAGTCATGGAGATCCAGCAGCTACGGTTCCACAGGACCAGTCCCTTAACATGCTCCAGAAGGTCATAAATGACCCGGGTAGATGTTGGGGTGTGCCAACTCCAAGCCCTGGATGTGTGCCTGAGTGATAGCTGAGTTGGTCAGTCCATGCCCCTGGGACCACACCCCCCCTCAGGTGAGGGGTGGAGCCAGCTCTCCCACACCTGTGGTGAGGGGTGGGGCCAGCTTTTCCAAGTGTGTAGGGGGCTGAGAGGGTAGGAGTGGCAACTCTCTCATGAGGAGTGGTAAGCTCTCCCACAGCCAGTAAGGGGCTAGGCCAGATCAGCAGGGCCCTGAGACTTCAACATGCATGGTTCGCATAGGCCATTGTGTTAACCCTAAAACAGACATCAACACAGGCCTCAGCTGCAGCAGGACCAGGTTGCCCTCAGCAGTAGCTTGGGTCCAGATGTCACTATGGCTCTAGGTAGCAGTATAGGCCACTCAGATCTTTATGGGTCCAGCAGCATTGTGTTTCTTGGACTCCAACATGGCCCCAGGTGGTGGCCCAGCTCTCTGGTATCCACATGGCCTTCAATGGGAACAGGAGCCATGGACATCAACATGGACCCTGGCTGAGGTAGGGCCACAGACCCAGACATGGCCCTTGGCCGCAGCTCGAACTAGACATTACCATGGCCCCAACCAGGTGGCATCTCAGGCCACCCAAATCTGTATGGTCCTGGTGGTAGCATGTCCCTCAGACACCAATATGACCTCAGGTGTCAACCCAGATCCAAGATATCTGCTCAGCCTTTGGTGATAACAGGAGTAGATTAGGTTAATTTAAGTAGAAATACCCTGTTACAGGATATTTCATTGCACTGTGAAATCCAAGACTGTGTTAACAAAATCAACCTTGGATCAGGGGGTGGAACCAACAACTGGTTGACAGAAATTAACCATAGAGAGTATGGAGGAGCCAGGAAGATGGACAGAGAGACACACAGGAAGGAGTAAGGAGGGATTTGGAGTTTGGCAGTCTTTTTGGTTTGGGATGGCTGGAAAGACAGTCTCTTACTGGGTCTCTGGCAAGAAGGAAGGTTAGCTGGGTGCTCTTGGCCTCTCTGAGCTAGCAGGTTTTCACCCCAACATCTGACTCCCAAGTCTTTATTGGTAAAGAGAACAATAGAGACTTAGCTAAAAACTGTATTTGGTGGCGGCAGCAGCAAAGCTGGTGATGGTGGGACCAGAAGGTCCTCCAGGCTGTGGCCTGAGCAGTGGGGCACTGACTGAGGAGCCACAGCTGCAGATTGTATTTAAAAATAGCAGTAGATTCAGGTGTAGCCACAAAGTTGACAGAAAAACAACATCTGGATCCCAACTATTCTACTTGCCTGCTAATCAAATAGAAAAACAACAAGGCACCTCCTAAATGTGGGTGGTACCAGCTCATGAGCTGGAGTCCTGGACTTAATAAAAAGGAAGAAGAAAACTGAATGCTAGCAGTCATCTCCATCTGCTTCCTGTCTGCAGATGCCATGTGCGACTGCCTCCAGCTTCTGCCGCCATGATTTCCCTGCTGTGATGGACTGTGGTTACACAAGCCCTTCCTCCCTTAAGTGTCCTTTGGCAGGTATTTTGTTGTATCGACAAGGCAAGTAGCTAATTTTAGCAAAATATGAGCAAAAATTTGGGGAAAAAATGAATAAAACCATGTTTATTATTTTGCTTCAAGGAGTGAAGTATAGGTCCACAATTAGCAGGAATTGGTTTTATTTATTTATTTTTTTGTCCATGCCTTTTTCAGCTGTTGTTGCTTTTGTTACAATTTTTGAAAAGATTATGCTTCTTTACACTCCTTTCAGTGCTATCATTGCCATGGTGTAAGTTTAGTTTTAGAGCCCATTATGATCCATGTATTTAACGTATGTCCATGTCCAGTACCATCGTTCTTACTCTCTTAATTCCAAGACCTTTAGAATTATCTTTGGTGTGCAGTAGCCTACATTTTCCACACTTTCTTCGTTCTTCAAGATTGTCTTGCTAATTTTTGTCTTTGCATTTTTGTAAATTTTACAGTTAGCTTGCTGACTTGCATATCCACATCAACAACCCTATTTAGGATATTTTGTTGTGTTTTTATGAAATATATGAATTACCTTGGGGAAAGCTGACATTGTTTCAAAGTTGATGGCATCTCAGACATGCTGTCTCTCTCCCTAATGTTGTCCTGAGTTACCTTGTTTCTGACTTTCTAAGCATTATACATTTCCTTCTTTTTATCACTTTATCTCCTTGGTTAGGAACTGGAGTTACAGTATTTTCAGTTGTAGTAGTGCTCATTTTTATCGTGAACATGTTAGTTTCATCACGTAAATTATATTATTTGTGATGGCCATTTTTCTTCTGTGTTCTGTTAGTATATACACAATATTAATTGATTTTTGAAAATAAAAAATATGTTCTGGATTATTATAGATTTTTATAATTATTTGTATATGTAGATAGATTTTTTTTTGCTAGTATTTTACTTAATACATTTTCACCCGTGTTCATGAGAGAATCTAGCCTATAATTTTTTCTTCCTTTGATGTCTTTGCCAGGTATTAGAGTCTAGGTCATAGAGGGCTCAGGAAACCAACTGGAAGTGTTCTTTTTTTTCCTGTTCATTTCACGTGTTTATATGAGACTTAGTTTTCTCTTTGAATATTGTATATAATTAAACAGTGAAGATATACCTACATATGGAGTTTTCTTTGCATAGAGGTTTTAGATTATGGATCCACTTTAATTAGATGCTTTGCAAAGTTTTTTTCTTCTCTGTGATGGATTTCATAAATGTCCTTTCAAGAGGATTTTTTTCTCATCTTGCTAATTTCTCAAATGTATTTTCATTAAATGGTTAGTAGTAGTCTCCTTGTAGTTTTTAGTATCTTCAGACTACATAGGGATACTTTCCCTTCTATTCTTGCAATTTGATTATTATTATTGATCTTCTTCATGTCTACCCCTGTTTATTTTTTTCAACAAAGCTACATCGGCATCCATGGGTGTTCTCTATTGGGTATCTATTTTCTATGTTAATCAACGCTCTTGTTCCTATTTCTTTATTTCTTAGGCCCTGTGCAGATTGAACTTACACCTCTTTCTATGCTTTTTCTAATGGACACTTGGGTCACTCATCTTCACTTTCTTGTCTCCTAAGATATACATTTATCTTTGTAATTTTCCTCATAAAAACTGTGTTAGCTGCACGTCACAAATTCTATGTGTTTCTTGGTAATTAGACAATTCAAAATAGTTTATTTACAATTTTTAAAATTTTAGAAATATGTTGGTGAAGTTTCAAGCACTTGAGTATATTTTAGGCTTTTTTTTTCTCTAATCGATAATTATTTCTTCTGAAATATTTGGAGAAAAATTTTTATAAGTTTTTTAGCATGTGGTTTCACTTTGGCAGGTGTTCTATCTGGGCTTGGGAAAGAAATCACGTATCCTAGAATTGTTGGAAGTGATATTCCAATAATTATGTATAGGAATAGGAGAGGTTTACTGTTCAAATCTCAACTTTTTTGTTCCCCTCTGTGTGTGTTTGGTCTGCCATGGACCAAAGGAGATGTAGTGAACTGTCCAAATAGTTTGTGAATTTTTATACTTGCTTTCCCCCTCAACATTATTCAAGTTTGCTTTACATATTTTTAATCTGTGTGTAAACATTGGCTTATTATATTTTGTGGCTATTTGAAACCTTTCTTTTCCATGCATGTCTGTCTTCACTGAGAATTTTTGTCTTACATTGTGTAGTGAAATGATGTCAATTTTATTCTGGTAACAGAGTTCGTAGATAAGATTTTAAATTTTTTTTCCTGTTAATAGTTTGTATATATGTATTTAGTAAAGAACGTTTGTATATAGGGGTTTTAAAAGAAAAGAATCTCTGTACTTTAGTTGAAGTTTTGAGATTACTGATATTTACATTAACTCTCTTTTTATTATTTATTTGTCTCATTTGTATTTGTCTCCTCTATTTCTCTTAACTCTTTGTATTAATTAAAAATCCTTCCCATTGCTCTTTTCTCTTTATTAGCTAGCTATATGTACTTTAGTTTTATATATACATATATATGTATTTATGCACTTTTATTTGTAGATGAATAATGCTGTTTTTAAGAGAATATAATGACGAACTTAGGACTGTTTAAAATGCAAAAATATAGTATAGCATATATTAATTTCTGGTTTCAGAAATTTAATAGTGAGATAGTAACTTAAGAATTTATATTCTGACTCAGGAGGCAGAGGCAGGGGGATTTCCATGAATTCGCAGTCAGCCTGGTTTATAAAATGAGTTTTAGGATAGCCAGGACTACATAGAGAGAGCCTGTTTCAAACAGCAATAACAACAACAAAAACAACAAAATAAAAAAAAAAAAGAATTTATGTTCTGAATTGAGTCTTATAAACTTGGATCTTTTTAAAGATTGTATACAAACATTCAGTTTTACAGCTAACTTTAAAAACCAAGCATTCAATTGTAATTGATACACAGTGGTGTCATTAAGAAACTCACCCCACCTCCCATTTACCCTCCCCTTATACATCTGATGACATGCAGAGTTGCATCAGTTCCACATTGTCCTCCGATTTACAAATGTAGCACCGTAGGAAGTGATTACGAGTTAAGAACATCTGAGATCAATTTCAGCACACAAACTCACCTTGTATTTTCGAATGTCATCTTAATCTGGTCCTACATCACACCATACAGTAAACCGGGTGGCTTAAAATGATGGAAATTTCTATTCTCAAAGGTGAGAAAGTTGAGGATGTTGGAAGTCCAATCACAGTGAGAATGAGAAAGAGAGCTCTTCCTCACGCTGTAGACAAAGCAGTTCTCTGGTGTCCCTTCCTCTGAGGGGTCTCAGTCCATAAGATCAGGTTGCCTTCAGACCTGGTCCCTCTCAGAGGCCTTACTCCTAAATACATTCCATTCAGGGTTGTGCAACACACAACCTAGTCAACATTTCACCCCTTCCCAGTTCACAAATCAGGTCCTTCTCACACGTGAAATACATTCATCCCCAAAGTCTTAACGTTTTCCAGCATTAATTCTAAAACCTAGTTGTATTGTTAAACAGTCATTTCAGTGGTTACCTTAAAGAGTACAGCAGGTTCCCTACTGTAATTTAGTACCTTGCTATTTCCTAGAACATACACGTTCCTTACATCATTTTCATTTCTCTTACTTCCTCCAATCTTTGTCCTACTTTTCAAGTGTGTGACGCCTCCATTTTAGTCTTCGAACTTCTGATACTGTTTGTTTGTACTTGATATCTTATTTATCGCTTTCACTGGGGCTCCATTTCTGCCTGCATTTTCCTATTTTTGACTTGAGGTTTTTTTTTTTTGTTTTTTTTTTTTTTTTCCCTGCCAGAAAAATGTTCTTTCATATCAGTTTTCTGGAGATGAATTAGTTCCAAAACAAAGCTTGTATTTCTTGCTGGTGTAGAATTCTAGGTTGGCAGTTGTTTCAATATTTAAAAGTTATTCATTTCATGTATCCTCTTTTATTTAGTTTCTATTGAAAAGTCATCTGTCATTTTTATTATTGCTCCTTTTGAATCATTGTCTTTTTTTTTCTGACTTTCTTAAAGGTAGGCTCTATAGTCTGTGGTAATGGCTTGACACTTACGTGTTTAGCTGTGGGTTTTCCTGCCTACTTCCCCTTCATAGTTTCATGAATCTATGGCTTGATTATCTGTTATGTAATTTTAGCAAATATTTCTTGAAGTATTGCTTCTGCCCTTTATGGTCTTCTGGGATTCCAATTATAGGTATGTTACGTCTTCGTATTGGTCGGCATATGATTTTTCCCCCCATTTTCCATTCTTGTCTTATTGCATACATTCTACTAATCTGTTTTCTACGTTAGTATGCCTCACTTCTGTTCTGAGTTCGTTATGCAATCTCTTAGGTAATTATAAGCTGCTATTTCATTATTTTTAGTTTTGTTTCTAAAATTCCCAACTTGATTTGCTTGCGTAGATTACATTTCTTTGGTGAGTTCATCTTATTGATTTTTCATAAATATAGTAACCACAGTTATTTTAAAACCAGTGTCTCATTGGCTCCAACTTTTCTCTTATTAGCAGTGTGATTCTTTCTATTGTCTGTGTTTTTACTTTAGATTTTGGCTTGGGGCCTGTCTTCTGGTATGCCTAGTAATTTTAGATCGCATTAAAATAAAACGGTAATTTTAGATTATTTTCTTTTCTTCCACAAAAGATTAACCTTATATTTGCTGGCGAGTTTGAGGACTAGATCATTTTGACCCAATCAAGGCTGAGATGATCTCAAATCATCTTTGAGTTTTTCTGGTTTCTGCATTTCTGGCTTGTTCCTGTCTCTAGATCTAGTCTTTCCTTATCTCAACTGACAATTTGGGGACTTTTCCGAGGTCCTTTTCCCGGGTACGGGCTCTTACTAAATTTTATCTCTCCAGCACGATGCTATTGCAGAAATCTCCAGTTGCCATTTTAGTTACTAAGCTATGGGTTTCCACTTGGCTTGGCTGATTGCTACTTTCTGCAGCTCAGTGTTTTTAAATGCTAAGAGTGGAAATGTGCAGGATGTTGAAATGCCGAACTCGATTCTCTGTGATTTTCTCTTTCTCCAGAATGTCAGCCCCTCATTTTGACTGAGTGGCCTCATCATCCATTTTTGTCTCTACAGCTCTGTGGATTTGTTTAAACTGCTGGGCTGCTGTTTTCCCTTTGTTTTTCCAGCCTGCTACTCCTTGCTCTCTCCCAAACAGGAATATAGTCTAGTCTAGTACAGCGTAGATTGTGCCCATCTCCCTGGACCACCTTTCTCTCTGGAAATCAGCCTACGAAGTCCCTGTGTCTTGGTCACCCTTTAATGCTTTCTGAACATTTTTTATTTTTAATCTTATGTATTTTCAAATTGGGAACTGAACTTCTGGACAGGACAACTAGCCTCAAAGGGTTCAGTGCTACTGTTGGAGGTAGAAATTCCTTTGACTACCTTTGGGATCTGTTTGTTGCTCCAACTCATGATCTGAAATATGGCTTTGCCTGAGTGTGTTTTTCTGCTTTCTCTTCCCACATGTGCTCATTGGTAACAGCTAAGCAATGCTTACTCATGCTGATTTTAGTGATCAAACTTAGGGCCATCTTATGTAGGGCCATGGGTTATTTGAATGCAAAGAAATTTTGGAACTAGGGTAAACAATTAGTTGCTTTAAATTTCCAAAAATCAATAATCCTCTTATGGAGACCTTTTGGTTTTAAAATATTTCGATACATTTTTCACAGGATGTATATCAATGAAAGTAGGCCTTGTGGGGTTTTACCTGTCCTATTCATCAATGATAGAACAAAATGGGAATGGTTAGAAGACACACACACACACACACACACACACACACACACACACACCACGTAACTCACACACATACACTCTCACACACACACACACTCTCTCTCTCTTACACACACACATACACTCATACACATACACTCTCTCTCACATACACACATATACTCTCTTACACACACATACACACACAAACACACACTCACAGACACAGACAGCATGAGCTGTGGGAGACAGAGCAGGGGCTTGGGGGTTGTTCTAGCCTATGTTCAAAGTCTGGCCCCTTTCCCAACAGTTGTATGATCTTGGAAACAATCCCTGGTTGCTCAGATTTCTATTTTCGCACCTGTGAAGTGGCCATCCCTCACAGCACTTCTGTGAGGATTAAACGACAGACCTATAAAAAGAAACGAGCCCAGCATATGGCACGGGGCAGGTGCTTGATAACTCCTCCAGTCTGTGAGTGTGACAGTGAAAGGTGAGCCTGTGAAAAGTAGTGTCCCCGCAGTCTGTGTGAGGCCTGGATGGTTGGTGCAGTGGGTGATAATCTGTCTTAGACCATACTGCCCTTTACACCCCTGGTCTCAGAAACTAAGGAGTGGACTTGGTCAGGACTTGAGGATGGGAGAACAATGGGGGGGAGGAGACCAAGGTCATGTGCAAAAGGTCTGCATGAATGGCCCCACCCCCACTGTCTGTCCCGTCTCTTTCTCATACACACACATATTTTTATTATGGTTATGAAGTGATAGAACAAAAATGTGTTAGAGCCACGGAATCCTCTTTCAGAGGAGAAAGAACTGCCCAGAAGGTGGGTCGGCCCCACTACTTTTACATATGAAGCATAACGTAGAATGTAATTACAATATGTTTAAATCTTTCCTCCGCTACCATTCTATCCAAGGGCCTGAAAAAAGACGACAAAAGGCCCATGGCACCTTTGAAATAGAATAGAGGTGACCTTGTTCCTGCCCACATTAACTGTACAGTATTTTTAAAGCTTATTCTTCAAGCTAAGGGGCTAAGCAAGCTCTTGCTGAGCAGTTAATGGTTTCGTATTTGCCTCCCAAATCTGTGTACTTCTGGTGCGTGACTCATTGCTTTTGGGTGCAATAACTTGAACTACATAAAACCAATTTTAATTCTAAATATAATTTTGACTCTTAGGGAAATAATATATAGCATGCATCCCTTGAATTACCAAGTAGATAAAAATAGTTGGAATTAGGTTATCATCTGTAAAGCTAAAAAGGGTGATTTCTCAGCTGCATTTTGAATTGTGGCATATAGCAGTTTTACAAGGGAAGCTTATTTAAATATGGCACACAGGCACACAGTCCTCTCTAAGGTATTCAGCTAATTGGAGAATGATGCCAGTTTTGTTCTGAGTTCACCATCATCCTCTAGCTCTTTGATTTTAATGAGGTTTTAGACTTCTTTTCCTTTTCGAGAGCCACACATTTGCTACCCTCTGCTTTTTTCGCATGATTTAAGTGCTTGCTTTCAGTTGGCAGTGTTCACATTGTTAAGAGGAGAGAGTGATTCTTGTTTGATGGATCATTAGATTTGGTTTTTGGGTTTTCCTCTCCAGTTTACATTAATCAGTTTTATGTACCTCGTGCCTCGTTTCTTTTTCCCAGTTCACATAAATATTGATGTCATCTTCAATTGGAAGTTTCAGAAAAGAAATCAGTAGGAGAAGGCTGGCTCCAATAGCCATCGGTTGTAAAAACCAGTTCCAGGCAGATCTATCAAAATTAGCTACCTTCTCAGTACATAAAATCCATTTATGCAAAAGGAAAATCAAATAAACTCTCATTTAAAAATCTGTATTTTTTCTTCTGTTTCCTTTATTAAAAATGACTTTCCATCACTACTAGTTGAATTATAGTGTTTTTCTAATAATTCACATGAGTAATCTATCTGTTTGCAGAAAGATGTCGGTTTGGACATCTTTCAGTTTCTAGGGACTATTGTAAGGGCATTTTCTAGGGACTACTGTAAGGGCATGCTGTAACTTTGTTGGGATAACTAGATTGATGTTTTAAACATATGTCTAGTAAAGAACTTGGAAAGGATTGAGAATCGGACTGAATGGAAATTCAAACATTCTCCTGATGGGTGATGACCTTGGCCTTAGGACTCACCTCACCAACTCAGGAACCTGAGTGAAGAGGTGAGAATGCAGATCTCTCATGTATATGTCAACCCCAGAATTTTCTGATTCTGATTCTGCTCTCTACACTATCTTTTCAGAAAGTTCTACAACTATGCTATTCAATAGGGTAGCCAATCTGTTTATATTTTTACTTAACTGTGATTAAATAAAATTTAAATTTCAGTTCCACAGCAGAAGTAGCCATATTCAAGGGCCCAGGATTCTGTATTGCGTTGTGCTAGGATGTCACACAGCACCTTCTCCATGGCATAGAAAAGAATGGTCAAAACTGGAAAAAAATAGTAGGAAACATGTTATACCCAAGGCGCTATTCCCATTCTGTGAGTGATCTTGATTCCTTCAGAGATTAGGACTCTGCTAGCCATGAGTCCTCTCTCTCTCTCTCTCTCTCTCTCTCTCTCTCTCTCTCTCTCTCTCTCCCTGTGTGTGTGTGTGTGTGTGTGTGTGTGTGTGTGTATACATGTGTGTGCATGTTCATGCACGTGAGTATGTGTGTAGGCTAGAGGACCACCTTGGGTATCATCCTCAGGAGATCGTCTACTTCCTTTGAGACAGGTTCTTTCATTGGTTTGGAGCTTCCCAACCAGGCTAGACTGGAGAGCCAGTGAGCCTTATCTTATTGTGTCTTCGCCACTCTTGGTTTTTTTTTTTTTTTTCTTAACTAGTACCAGCTATTTAACATGGTCCCTATGGTTCCAAAGTGGGTGCTTTACTGACAAAGCCATAAACCCAGCCTCAACGGTTACTGCTTTGCTAATAATGGACACCCCCCACCGCCAATTTCTTTCCTAGCTCCTTCTCTAAACAGAGTCTGAGTATAGCCTCTGGCTTGTTTTGTGAGTGGTTGCTAACATCTCTTGGCTTGTCTCCACATTCCCATTTGTGATAGAGAGTGGATTAGCAGCACGTTAGTATGTTCACTCACAACATTACAGTGTTTCTTCACCACTGTTGTGTTGCAATTGCTTTCCTTATTTTCAAAACTGATGAGAGGGCTTCTTCTCAGCTCAGCTGATGACCAGCCTCCAGTTGAATCTGAGATTCTAACCTGAGTTAGGACTTGAAAGCAAGAACTATAATTGCATTGCTCCTGTCCACAGACTCGCTTCTCTTCTTTACCTTTGCACCAGTAGCCACTGTGGAGGGAGAGATGTTCTCAGCTAATCATTGTCCTTCCTCCCCCCTCCTCCTCAAACCGTAAGTCTGAACCTCCAGTTCTTTGAACAGTCCGTCTCCCATCCTGTCACGATCATCTGTAGAATCCCCTTTCAATCCAAAATTTCTTTGAAGATGGCATGTCACTCTTGTGTTCCCTCTGACACTGTTCTCATCATCGCGCCTTATGATTTCCATACTACCTAGAAGAACCATCCATCCCTGGACTATTTCTCCGATAACTGATTCTCATAGTTGAACTCTTGACCTTGCCCCGTCACTTCTAAGAGTTTGATTATCAACATTTCAAGTATCTTGTTCTCTACATACTCCCTCTTGTTTTTTTTTCTTACTTTCTCCAATACTTTTAGTTCAACAATACTATACAGATCTAGAAGGACATGCAATCTGTCCTTTTCTACCACCCATTATTCTGCACATCTATGCTCACCTTTCTCCAACTCTCTTGCCTTCCTCTCGGTTATTCCCAGTATTCAACTACTATCCAACTATCTTTCAACTCTGCAAATACATTTCTTTACAGGCTTAAGAAAATCACCCTAATATTTCATTTTAAACCCAACTCTGTGGACATCAAGGGTCCTTCTGGTTTACCAGCCAATCACCATAAATTTCCCTAGTCCATCCATGCCGTCTTGTGAATGATTGCTTCATGTATGAATTTTGCTCCTCAAGTTTATAAAAAACTTTCCCACTTACCTTCATTCCCAGCTGATTCAGCTTTCTGCTTTACTTGGGAAGTGGTTGTGACCAGAAGGGACCTTCTACAAGGTCTATCATGCCATCTAATCACCTCCCATATGTGTATATATTATTTCTTCTCTCTGTTGCTATGGGTGACTTGTCTGAGCTCCAACCAAAGGTCAGTCCTATCCCTTCAGTCCTTGGTTGTTTCCTTATCTTCTTCTGCAGCCACAGGATTTGCCCCAGGATCTTCTCCTTCTCTGTCTTGCATTCTTAGTGTGGACCTTTCTCTTGTGTTATTCTTAGCACATATGAATATGCTTTTGTGTTGAGAAAATAAAAAGGAACACTTCCCTTCTCTCCGACTTCTTCCTAGAAACCACCGCTCCATTTTTCTTCTGCATTCACATCGCCAATTTGTCTGCTCGCGTTCACTTTTGAACTCAGCTCAGTCAGGCAGGCCTTTGACCTCACCGTTCCATTAAAATGTTGAAAGCCATCCATGATTGTCATGTTGTTAAATCAAAGTCAGCTCCCTGTCCCCATCTTATTGGACCTATTGACAGTGTCTGACCCACCTGACCACTCACTCATTTTGATAGACCTGATCCACTCAGTTACCCCAGACGACACCCTTCCTCTTCCCAGTGGCACTGGTCTCTGCTTAGTTTCCTTTGCTGGCTGGTGTTTCATCTCCTTCATACATAAGTCAAAACAAGGTCCTTTCTTTTACAGTCACATCTATGGAGATCTCATTCTGTTTGATGTTTAAATCATGCTCCGTGCTGATCATTCCTTACTTTATATCTTCACCTTAGATCATTTTGGCTGAACTTTAGATTCATGGACATTTGCTTTCTCAATGGCAAATAACCTCACATTTACCTCTGTAAGAGTCAAGGCCTGAGTGTCTGAACCTCTTTCCCCACATAGAGCTCATTTTAAAAAAAAAAAATATTCTTCTCCTATATATATCATCCCAACCACAATTTCCTCTCCCTCTTCCCCTCCCAGTCTTTCCCTCTTACCTCCCCTCTCCCCCAGATCCCCTCCTCCTCAGTTCCATTTCCCTTCAGAAAAGAGCAGACCTCCCAGGGATATCAACCACATATAGCATATCATGTTGCAATAAGACTGGGCACATCCTCTCATATAAAAAGGTCCCAAAAGCAGGCAAAAGGGTCAGAGACAGCCCCTGCTCTCACTGTTAGGAGTTCCACAAGGACACCAAGCTACACAATCATAACATATATGCAGAGGACCTAGGTCAGAGGACCTAGGCTCCCTGATTGTTGGTTTAGTCTCTGTGAGCCACTATGAGCCCTGGTTAGTTGATTCTGTGTAGAACTCATTTTTATCTTCACTTGCTAAAGCAAAACCCCTCTGCAACATTCTCCTTTGGCCCCATGTGCCTTTGGAGAGCGGTAGCCCCGGCCACATGTGTCATCCTGGGAAATGTGTTTACTCTAGACAGTCTTCCCTTTGAGGACCAGCCCACTGACTACTGTTCCTCAGGAAGCTAGCCCAAAACATGAAGGGGATCAAATAGAACTATTTAGGGAAGTAATAAACATAGATAAAGCTTTTAAGGGACAGAGATGATGTAAAGCACACAGGTAATGTTTATTTGAAACAGTCTGACTGATTTTAGGTGTTACTAATCTCTTCTGGATGCTAAACTATCACACTTAAGGACATAAAGAGAAATAAGTACCCATGGCATTGTGATTAAAAGCATGAGATTTGGCATCGGGATATTTCAACTTTTCCTCATCGCCAGTTCTTCGTCTTTTAAATGATGATAATGACAATTTCTGATTCATTGGGCTTCAATGAGAATTTAATAATATGGTATATATGATGGAGTGAAATCCTAATAAATGTTTAATATGTTGTTATGGTGATGATCACACCACACCCTGAGCAAGCTCTATACCAGGCGGGATAGTGTGGAATGGGAGGATGATGGACTAAGGCTGCTCAGGGAAGTTAGAAACAGCTTCCCAGGAGAGCTCCCCCTCCAGTGTCTCTAAATGATGGCAATGGTCTGTCCCAGTAAAGGGAGAGGGAGGGAAAGCATGGAAGATTACGTGAGCATGCTCAGAGGGGAGAGGGCGGAAAAGTACAGAAGACGATATGAGCATGCTCAGAGACTACTATGTAAGGAAAATATGGCTAGAGTTGGAAGGGAGAATACCTAAAGTTGGACAGTCTAAAAATACATCTTTGTTTATGCTAATTTTAAATTCCAAACAGCTGAGTACACACATTTCTCTAAGTGACTAAAGTATTGCTTTATTCTTAAAAACAAGCTAATGCTATCTCAGAGAAATCTAAAAAGAGTTCATGCACGTATACTTTATGGCTTTGATTCTCTTGGAGCTAATTCCTATCTTCTTTTCGGGTCTCTCCTGTATCCACATGCATTTTCACATAGATACTTTGTAGCACGTGAAAGGTTTTACATTTCCTCCTTCCCTCCTCAACATTATATACTAGCAGCACTTAATAGGGTGTTTGAAATGTATAAACTTAAAGGTTAGATTAGTTTTATTCACCTAAAGGAAGCATTAGAATCAAGATTCAAACTCAGTCTGTTTGATTCCAAAATTCATCATCATAACTTAAAAAACCTTCAGTATGCCAATTAATTGCTACATGATATTTCATTGAGTGACGATACCATGATTTACTGAGATACTCCTTAGTGCCAGATAATTTGTTTGTAACTTTTCACTCATACACATGCTGGTATTCTGAATACCTTGAGAGTATATGCCTTTGCCTGTTTTAGAGATAACATATTGTAAGAGATTCTTGGAATTCATTATGGGGCATGAATCATGCCAAAAGCCATGAATTCTTAACATATTGACGTTTTTGCTTTCCAGAAATACCCATGGTGTTCCTGGTATTCTATAAACAGTTTATTTCATTGAAAAGATTTCCTACTTTTGATTGATGGGCCATAGATATAGTGCTGTATTGATCACCCTGTAATGAATTCACCACTATAAGTAATCCCATGCAACAAATACCTTCTCCAACCTGTAATTCACAAAACAGTTATTTCCTATGATAATACTCATTTTAAACAATTGATCTGATTGTGGGTCTCAGTAAAAACCTCAGAAAAGTATAAATTGCTAAGAAAAAAATTGAGTAGAGTAATAGTGTAAAAATGACAAAGATAAAACCCCTTCCCAACCTACTTGAAGCTGCCCTGACTTCTGAATGAAAAAAAGAAGTTATTTCTCACCAAAGCAGAGTTTGCTCTTGTGCAACTCATTGGGGACAAATGTTATTTGGAGGTGAGACATCGGTCACCCTTTCTGTTTCCAGGACGTGCTTTTTATGGTGCCAGTCACCAAAACGTATCGAAATAGACTCTCAAAGACCCCAAGTGTTCTAAATTTATCTCACTCAGTTTCTCTGGTTTGGGAACTCATTTGGAAATCTCACAAGGCCAACTTGTCTGCAGTAATTTCTAGTGCTTCTTGTTTGGGGCAGGCTCAAAAAAGCTCCGAGAGGTGCTAAATTTGGTGCTTGGCAGACACCGTAACACACAAGGAGAAATACATGAAGTGTAAAACCTAAAATATCAAAACTCTTTGACATTTGAAACAAATTTCAAATGTATGGGGAGAATATGAAACATAACATCTGCATAAATCAGCTGTGTGGACAGCGTATTTGACAAAAGCAGAGGAAGTCAATAGGATAATAGATTGCTTTCTTCTATGCTGTTCAGTTTATAAATGACATCAATGGATGATAGAGTTGAAGGGGAAAATCCCATACCTATTTCCTGCCGATTAAGAATGCTGTGAAAACTCACCCCAAATGAACATTTAATACATTGACCTACAAAGAGAGATGAGGAGTGTGGTAAGACCTAGGAGCTATTTCTGGGATAGTAGTGCCTGGCATCACACATGGTGGTACACAATTACTTATGAAGTCTTGCATCTGAATTTCTTCATTAGCGGGATAGAACCAATAGTATCCACTGCCCTGAATACTTGGATGACTTAAATTAGACCGTGTTTACCAAAACTCTGGAAAGAAACCAACAAAACAAAACTGGAAGCCTATGTAACTATGAAATGGTAGGTGTGAGTTTTTTTAATTTTTAAAGATTTATTTTACATGTTTTAGGGTTTTCCCTACATGTTTGTATGTGTACCACATGTGTGTCTGGTGCTTGCAGAGGCTGGAAGAAGGCATCAGAACCCCTAGGACTGGAGTTAGGGACAGTTGTGGGCCACCATGTGGGAGCTGGGAACTGAACACGGATCTTCTGGAAGAGCAAGCGCCCTTAACTGCTGAGCTCTCTCTCCAGCACTGACAAGTTTTGTTTTCGCTAATTTGAAATTGAGCTAAGAGTGTCTGGGACTGAGTGGGAAGTTCCCATGGAGTTTAAGAAAAAAAATCATCATTGAATTTTGTTGAACAGACATTGCCAATTAGAATGGATAGTGTGCATCATCATGTCATAGGTGCCAGTACTTAGGGGCCTGTTCGTGAATTGCCTTCCTGCTCCCAATACCACGTCTTCTTCATCAGAGACTTGCTATGGAGGTTTTATTATACAAATGTTCTTTTCATTTGATTTAAAAAAAAAAGACAGGAATTAAAACTGAATTTTTAAAAATCAATACTGTGGGTCTAATTAAGGATTTAAATATCCAAATACCCTGTGAGTGAATACAAAATTGCTGAATTCTAGGGATATATTTAGATATGTTACTCTTTTCTCCATCCCAAAAAAGTGATATCACCGTGCAGAGAGTTTGCCAGAAATGATGCAATAAGAAAATGATTGTTTAGTGTTTGGGGAAATTCCAGGCAAATTGGGCACCAAAGGAAAATCCACAGTAGGTCTTTGAATTCAAGCCCATGGCTGGTCTTTTCTCCTCCAAGGCAAATTCTTTGGAAGGTTTAGTTAGCAAAGCCCTCTGATAAGTGGACGTCCTTTCAGAGGCCATGTGTGCATGCTGAGAGAAGTTTTGACCCTGGTTCTGCTGCATCAGCTCTGGAGCTCAAGTTACTGCGTGTCATAGGCTTTTGTTCAAATATCTGCCTATTTGTAATTGGAGTCAGTGGAAAGTGCTAGTGAGTAACTGGGAGTTGGATTTGGCCTTGCATTTGGAAGAATGGAACAATGGGTTAGTATTTATTCTGCCAATGAATTTGTAGTTTAAATGTTTTCTTTAGAAGCCCAGATAACTTCTGGTTGGAGGTATATTTATTGGACCAACTTAAAAAAATTTTTTTTTCTCCCCAGATTTTGGCTAGTCTTATTGAGGTATTTGTTTCAGAACTGAACTTTGCATGCAAATACAAACCAAATGCCATCTTCCTTTACCCTGGGAATGTGAGGTTGTTTTTTGCATTTTCTTTTTGTTCTGAATCAGGGTTTCACATATCCCAAGATGGCTTCCAACTTGCAATGTAGCTAAGGATGACCTTGATTTTCTGTTCCTCACGCCTCTGCCTCCTCAAGTGCTAGAATTACAGGCATGTGCCTCTACTCCTGTTATTTTTTTTTTATTATAAAACCACATTATAATTGCTAGAGATTCTAGGCATATGAGAGCTAACATAATACATGTTAATTAAAGGTCATCAATAACAGCTTTGCAAGAGGGAGACTGAGTGTTCAGTGAGGCAGGTGAGTGACTGCTACTGAGGAGTAGACTGAAAAATAAGATGGAGCCGGGCGGTGGTGGCTCACGCCTTTAATCCCAGCACTCGGGAGGCAGAGGCAGGCGGATCTCTGTGAGTTCGAGGCCAGCCTGGTCTCCAAAGTGAGTTCCAGGAAAGGCGCAAGGCTACACAGAGAAACCCTGTCTCGAAAAACCAAAAAAAAAAAAAAGAAAAATAAGATGGAAAATTCTATGTGTTTTTATTTAGTTACAATAAAATAATGTTTTAAAGGTAGTGGAACAAAAATTGGAAATCTTCTCATTCACTCCCCAGTCTTGTTTCCCTCCCCATGCCTGTTTGCCTTTTATGACACGTCAGTAAAACCAAGTCCGCAGCGTCACCTTGTAACTTTCTAGAAAAGCAGCTATGTCTCCGTGAAGTTCAACTTCTTGGTCTGGAGCACACCTCTGTGGAAGAACACATGCCTAGTGTGCATCAGGCCCTCAGCGTGCTCCTCGGGACTGAAAACAAAAAGGATTTTTTTTTTTTCAGTTTTTAATTAGTTCTTTGGGAATTTCATACAATGTGTTTTGATGATAGTCACCTTTCCCCCACTCCTCCTTCTCCCAGACCCAACCGTCCTTCCCTCTCTACAGCTTTGTGTCCTCTTTCCTGTTGAAAAAACGAAATGAAAATTTTCATAGTGTGTGTGTGTGTGTGTGTGTGTGTGTGTGTGTGTGTGCCAGAGTGCACACGTGGAGGTCAGAAGACAACCTGAGATACCAGGCCCCACCTTTCGTCTTTGCAGGGTCTCTCTTGCTGTCCATTGCTGTTTAGTTGGGCCAGGTGGATGAGCTTGTAGTGATTTTCCATTTTCTAATCTCCCCGGTGGAGTGCTCTGTACGATGTCTGTATTTACACCAGATCTGAACTCTCCGTTAAGCTTACCTAGCAAACATTTTACCCACCAAGTGAGCCTACTTCTTAACTTCTTAATAATGAAGCCCACTTGTGACGGTGAGCAACATCTCTGTTTTTAATGTTTCGTATCACATGAACTTCCTAAATTGAGCATATTTTCATGCTCACACTGTTTTGTTGTTTTATTAACTTGGAGCACTTTAAGATCTCAAGGAAGCCTGAGCCACCAAGGGCATCATGGGGGTGGGGTGGGGTGGGAGGGGTGAGGGGGTTGGGGGGAGGGTGGAGGGAGAGTGGGGGGAGGATGAGGGTGAGGGTGGTGGGGTGGGTTCCCTTCTCTAGCAACTCACTCCCGGACTCAGGTTTCTTTTAGTCAGTCATAGGGTTAGTGTGGCCTTTTCTGCATCTACCTGTCTGTTCCTCATTATTGACAAACTAGAGACCTGTGTGCTTGTCTGCCTGCCTGGGTGGATCTGCCTGAATAACTGTTGCATGTCCTGTTCCTTGGTCTGAGTCATGCCTGCCCAAGCTATGTGTTTTTGCCAAGATGGTGCACAAACAAGTTATTCATTGTTCTTCTGTCAGTAGGACCAGGACTTGAAGCTTCTAGAAACTTCAGGAATTATTCAGTTTTCCCTTCTCTGTCTCATTCTTTTGCTGTGAGGTTTTTTTTTCTTTTTCTTTTTTCTTTTTTTTTTTTTTAACCTCAAAGAGAAATCTTTTCACATAGTTTTCTAAAGAGAAATCTCTCTGAGTGTACATTTTTCCTTAAACTAACATATGTATTTCCAGGTCTCTTCATTTTTTGCTAGCATAAAGAAATATGCATACCTGCATCACAGCAGTATGGAGGGAAAGGTAAAGAAGAAAAGCATGCTGTCCTCATGGCTGGACCATACCGGAAATGAAAAAGTTCTTCTTCTTTTTCCCCCTTGGGCAGCTGTGGACTTCAGGATTTACAGTAGCCAAGTGAGAAAAATTTGAAACTATTCTTGAAAACTTTCTTCATTAACTTAAACCTATGCGTGGAATCCCTAATCCGTGCCTTCTCTGGCCAATGGTTATCATAGCAACAACAACAACAAAAAAAAAAAACCAAACAAACCAGCAAAACCCTGGCCTGTCTAGAGCTTACATTCTGGTCAAAGTCCACATAATATAGACAACTAGATAAGAAAAGAATGTGCAGCCAAGCATTGTGGTGATGTCCGGCCAGCACCCAGGAGATAAAATCAGGAGGGTGTCCATACGTCCCAAGCATGCCTAGACTACATAGAAAGCACCAGGCTAGCCAGGTCTATATAGCAGAAGCCTAAAAAACGAGACAGGCACACAAACAAAAATACACAAAATGAAACAAAACAGAAGGATAAATAGGTTGTATGGTGGTGAGTGTGTAAGTGTTAGGGAGAGACACAAGGAAGGGCGAGGGGACTGGAGTTGTGCAGAGCCTCTTTTGAAATAACGTTTAAAACAGAATATCCTTCTAAAAAAAGACGAATGTTAGCGCAGACCTGAATGGGAAGGGAACACTGGCGGTGTACTGATTGCCAGCAGAAGGAATAGAAGGGGAAGGTCCTGAGCCACGGGAGCAAGAGGCCACAGGAGAAGGAGAAAGGAACAGTGGTAGGAGGTAGAGTCAGAAAGAGTCATGTGGACCCTAGCATGGACTCTGCTTTGTTCAAGTGTGACAGACAAGGAGCCACAGGAAGGTTTGGGGCAGGGAAAAGATGTGTCTGTCACTAGGGTCATTCTAACTAGTGTGCAGAAAAGTGTGTTCGTGGAGGGGAAGATTTAGAGAGGCTGGAGATGTTGGACTGCTGGGAGAAGGCATTGGGTAGGCAGAGGATGCATGGTAGTTGCTTCAAGTACTCTTTGAGTAGGAAGGATATTTTTCATGTACACATTAGACTATTATTGAAAATTTTGAGGGCAATTTCAGTACCACACAGGACCTACACTAAAGTTACTTTTCCTTTGACTACAGACATAGCAGATGTTTCTACAGAAAGATTTTAAGACGAGGAAATGTAAATACATTGGTAATAGTTGCACGGCTGAGAAACGACTATCCACATTTTCCTATATCTTCCGTACCTTCTTTTCTGTATACAACTATGCATTTAAAAATAGACTATTTCCTGGTAGGCAGAGGTTGTCATGCTGCTCTGTAACTAGAGTTTTTCCGCTTACCAATTGTGTTAGTTACTTGTGTTGTTGATGTGGAATACTTGACAAGGGCGACTTAAGGCAGGAAGGGCTTGTTCTTGACGTACCGTACCGCGACATAACAGCCCACTGTGCAGGGCAAGCGCAGCAGCAGGAACTCGAGGCAGATGGTCATAGCAGATCAGCAATCAGGGAGAAAAATGAAGGCTAGCATTCAGTTCCCTTTCTCCTTTCTGTTAGTCTGGGACTTTAGTCCATAGTCTGGTGCTGCTCATCATTAAACTGAGTCTTCCCATTTCAATGAAGCTAATCCAGGTAATTCTCCATAGGCGTGCCCAGAGGCTAATTTAACCTAGAGTATTCCTCATAGTTAGGCCCAGAATATCATATTCTATGTGATTCTAGATCCTACTAAGTTGACAATATCAACTATTACACTGGTGTTCTATGAATATTTACTCATTTCATGAATGAGTAGACAGAACAATATTTTAATGGTTTAACTATTATACGTGTGAACCATCCATCAATTAAATCATTCTGCACAGTTGGGAATTCACATGGCTTTCAGTTTTCTTTTTCATAAATCATGATTATAAATGACATTGCAAAGAACATCCTTGGAAACATATCACACAGTTCTAGTAATTTTCTTTAGACAGATTTTGAAGTTTACCTTTTAAAACAATTAATTCATTCAAGACACATGGTTTATGTTATTACATTTTTTTGTTTGTTTGTTTATTGTTTTTACCATTTCACACTCCTGTCAATGAAGACATCCTATTCATTCCTACTTTCTATTTAAAGAAGACTAAATTTAAAACAAGGCCCATGAAGAACAGGCAGGTTTTCTGGCACTGGAGACATTTTAGTAGATAGTAGGAATTTGCTCGACTAGGTTATTACTAAGTGAAATCTAGTTTAGTATTTTGAAAGGTCTCTGAGGTTTTAGGGTTCTTTTTGGATTTAAGATTGGCGGTGGAGGGAAAGAAAGGTGGAGGAATATTGGAAAATCTTGCTTCTTAGGCTTTATCAAGAGGCAAATTAGGCTTTTTTTTTAAGGTGATAGTTTATGTAAAATAAGGAACATAAAAGGTATAACTAGGGTTCTGTGATTTGAAAGTATTTCCCAAAATTTATGAGTTGAAAATTAGTCTCCAAGTTGCTATGTTTATGGTCACTGGAGAAGAGACTTGGGGAGTGTTATTAAGATTGATGGCATTATGAAGGCAAGGTGGTGTCAATGGCTTTATTAGAAAAGGGAAAGGGCTGGGCAGCGGTGGTGGTACACGCCTTTAATCCCAGCACTCGGAAGGCAGAGCCAGGAGGATCTCTGTGAGTTCGAGGCCAGCCTGGTCTACAGAGCGAGATCCAGGACAGGCATCAAAACTACACAGAAAAGAAAGAAAAGAAAAGAAAAGAAAAGAAAAGAAAAGAAAAGAAAAGAAAAGGGAAAGAGAGGTAAGTTGTTACAGCCCAGCTCTCTCTCCATGTGCGGCATCCCCATGTCATGGTGCCTCAAGGACTTTGCCAAATGTGGGAACTTGGTCTCACCACATCTCAGCCTCCATCATTGTAAGACATAGTTGTTTTTCTTTATAGGTTACCCATTCTGTATTCTCTTTCAATAACCCAAAATGGATTAAGACAGCACGGAGATCTACAACTTTGTGGAGAGGGGGGTTAGCATGGTCAACTAAGGCAGTTGCTTAACACATGCTTTAGTATACAAATAACTCAGTTGCAAAAACTTTTCCATAGGTGAAGAAAAATGAACTAACTGTAAGTTCTACTTTTCTATGCAGAAAATATAACAGTACTTAATCTGACTATCACTAGCTCTATCAGTTGTTAAATGTGTTATTGATTTAATTATGCACTAATTAAAAATAATATTGAACGCCCACTAATTCTAGGCAGTCTGATGGACTTTAGGGATACAATATCAAAATGAACATTTTGTCCTTAATGAACTTATATGGGTGGAGGTGGGCCAGCAATTTAACAATTTCAGTGTTATATATGTGCTATGATAAACACTCCATAGCACATATCGCACACCATGTCAAACAGTGGAGGGTTATCATATCTCAGAGGTACGTGGGGAAAAGTCATGCTTAGATATAGAAGAAAGGACCTGGAGTGAAGATGAGGAGAGCCTCATTTATATTCTGGCTTGAATCCTGTCTGGTTGGACGACCTTGGGCAAAGACATTAAACCACATCTAGAATAAATGGGAAATAATATTCACTTAATAAGATTTTTCTAAGAATTAAGTATAAAAGCAATTGAGAGCCACTGACATAGTGAGAAGCATGCACAAACGCTGAATCCATGTTCACTGCATCTCAATATACATATGACTAGTTCACCAGAGCACCTCTTCCCCAGGGGCACGTTCATGATCAGTGCACTAGGAAAGCAGCGACTGGACAGGATTTATTGAAACTGGAAATAAGTTCTACCACTAGAACCAGTGTGCTTTCTCAAAGTAGTGTATTGTATATAAATCTGAGCTTGGAAAGATGTCTGTGGATTTTCATGAAGCTGGATTCAAACTGTGTCATAATTAGACAAAACCCAGAAGTCAAGTGCAAATTTTCTGTTCATAGAATTTCCTCCTTGCTGATTACCCCACGTCTTGAGCAATAGCAGAGATGATTGCTCTGTATTGATGATTAGGAGGGTCAAATAGAAGTTACCCATAAATAGAAGCCAGCATTCAGTGTGCCAAAATACCTTCGAAAGGAAGGGAGAAAGTGCCCCCAAGCAGAGGACACATAATAGGAGATGCTGAACGGCATGACTGTGGGGAGACAGGAAGTTCAGGGCTTCTGTGTCTCTAGGGATGCTCTTGTGTTATGTCCCAGACTGCCACTCTCTTCTGTATCTAGGGCGAATGGTTGAGGGAAGTGGTCCTCATCTTCCAGGCTCTGCAGTTTTTCTGACAGGACTAGCTTTCACGGATCATGGAGTCTTAAAAAAAAAAAATGCACAAAGAGATGAGTGTGAGAGTTCAGCAAAGTAAAGAAATGCTGGTACAAATGATCCTCAGAAGGTCTGGGATACCTGGCCCAGAGTTCTTCTGAAGCATGGAGACAGCTTCCAGAAGAATTCTCCTCACTAATCTACCATCAAAGGGATTCCTTTAGTTTCCATTTTAGAGCAGTGTACAAAGAGCAATGGTGTCGCAATTAGTTGAGACCCAGAAGCGTTTGTTCCGTGCAGATAGTCTGAGCTATTGACTTAGAACCAATGTTAATTCAGTCTTAGTTCTCCAAAACTGGCTGCAAAGGAACTACCTCCCTATGATCAAACAAATGAAAACTGCAGCATTTATTTTTTCAAAAAGTGATCAATATAACAAAAATTGCAGTGAAAAAACGTCAGTGATGACAACTGTCAGAAGCCATTCATAGTAGCCAAGAATAAAAGTTGATCAGATCTTTTGAAAACCTAACGGGCCCCTGTCTCGATTAAAAAAAGAAAACCTAGTTGGCACTATGTATTATAGGCTTTGAAAACATCCTATCTCTGGATTCACTCATTCTAATCCTAACACTTGGTCCTAAAGTGCGTCAGAAGCATGCAGTGGAGAAATCTTAACAAATGTACTCACTGTAGAACTATTAAGAGCACGCTGAAAGTTTGAAAGTGACCTCAGGCTTCAACAATAAAACAATGGATTCAATTATGTTCATCTCATGAAATCTTCTTGAGATACGGGGCCAAATAGAACTGATGAAACCAGTGTGTAATGATGCTTTGTGTCACCGCTAACATAAATGTTTAATTTTGATTCCCCGTGACAGGAACAAGTCTTAAGACATTAGTAACATTGCCCTAGTTAATTAACAATTCTGAACATCTTATCATACGATGTGTAGTACTGTGTGTTCTGGTCCTTACTATTCACTCTTAATTCTATTGCAACTGTGTAAAAATAACAACCCCACATTTTTCAAAATGAAAAGTACTGGAAAGAAGTATACTATCTTGTTAACGATGGTTAGCTATCAACAGTGAGATGGGCCCATTCATCCTTCCCTTCTCTTCATTTAAAAATATACCCCAATCAGTGTTTCTTACTTTCAGAATAGACATATGAACATCAAGCCTGAGGGTTTTCTTTTTGTCTTTCCTTAAAAAGCAGCCCTGTTTTCTGTTCTACTAAGTAAGGAGAAGCCCTCTTTGGAGAAGAGAAAGCCCGAGGCATTCACTTCATAAATAGGCCACTAATGGCTTAAAAAGTCATGGACCCATAGATTGGTGGTGTGGAAAGGTATTTCTAGTCAATACCACTTACTCCAGAATAAAGAGACACTTATCTACTGAGTGCCTACTGTGTGTAAAGACTGCTCTGCCTCCCTTTCTTACCTTGCGATGATAATCCCCACCCATTTGTTCTTTCAGGAATGAGTCAAACACCCTTTGCACAGACTTCCTAGACTTCTCTGCTGTCTTAGGTCAGTGCCTTTTTCTCTTGTAGATATCATTTATTGGGAGCTCTTTAAGGACGAGGACTATACCCTCAATTCCTGGCTCACAGTGAGCACGTAGGCAAATCGACAGATATAAAGGAGTTGTACGTAAAGGTTTACGTGCCCTAGGAAGATAAAACAGGAAAAGAAATGGTATTTGCCCTTAAGGATCTTTGGAATAACTGTAATGCAAAAAACTAATTAACAGTGGATATTTAAAAACTACAAAAAAGACAGCAGTAGATGTCACGTGGTTCAATGTGCTTGTTAAATAAATAGCAACATATGATTAATGCTTTTTTCCTATAGAAAGCAGAAATGCTGAGAAAATGAGCTATGAAATGGCTTTTGTGTGCATTTCATATAATTAAATTACTTGATTTTATTTTACAATTTTTAATGATCAAACAATACATAGTTTAATAACTATGACTTCTATGTACACAAATCTCAGAATTATTAAGGAATATTTACCTTTTTATAATGAACAATCTTTCAGTTGATTTATTAAGATCATAAAATTAAATGTCTTATCCTAAATATATGTTTCTTTGGGAAGAATTACGTGCATGTTAATCATTATTAATCATTGCATTATCTACCAAAAAGTTAGAAACAATGATTAAAAACAAAAACAAAAACAAAATACCCAGTAGATGGCTATTGTATGATAGAAAAGAACTCATTTCAGAAGATGTCTCCTGCCGGGCGGTGGTGGTGCACGCCTTTAATCCCAGCACTCGGAAGGCAGAGGCAGGCAGATCTTTGTGAGTTCAAGGCCAGCCTGGTCGACAGCGCGAGATCCAGGAAAGGCACAAAGCTACACAGAGAAACCCTATCTCGAAAAACCAAAACCAAAACCAAAAAAAAAAGTCTCCTTCTGACTCTCTGAATTACGTGGCCTCGCTGATGGGGAGGTACCATCTTCTGGTGTGTTCCTTTATTGAAGCAGATGGCTTGGCAGATGACATCGATTTATCTAACTCCCCCTTCCCCCCACAAAGGCAGTGGTGTCAGGAATATACATTCCAGCATTTATATTGATTTTCAATGTAAGTTATCACAAAGTTTCCCATTTTATTAAAACTTTTAAATTGAATAAATAATATATACCATTCTTACACATATCCTTCAATGCTTTGACAGAGAACAGGTCTTTTAGCGGAGGTCAGGTATGCAGAGTCGGCCGCCTGCTTCCTTTACTAATACGTGCTGAATCTATCTTCCTGTAAATATCCCTGAGCAACCTAGATGTGGACATTTTTCATTATGCACAAAGGGTATTTATAATACTATCTATCAGAGTCTTAGATGCTGACTCTGAACTAAGAGGAGTATAATAATTATTTAAATGCCGCCTAGGAAAATGTGGCATGCAGTTCAAGCAATTAGGAAAAGACACCAGCAAAGGGGAATCACTTCTAGCAGAGGATTGTAAATAATAAATTTTATTCAAACAAGCAAGACCCTGAATTACTATAAAGTAAGCATCAATTATACATACAGTTTAATATTTTATCATAACATTTACATTAGGATGGCAGCGATCTGGGCCCTAGAGAATTCATTTTCATAGCCTGTTGGGCAGTGGGGACCTTCCCACCTCCTTAGAGCCTTTGAAGGGTGATGCTGAAATGCTTTTTCTCATCAAACTTTGAGAAAATGAGGAGCTTTTATAGTATTTAGATGATCCAAAAGATCAGGAAGACATCATGTCACTGTGGGAATTCTATTCAGTAACAATCATAGACTATCTTACAGTGACAAGCTTATGAGAGAATGATCAGGTTGGTGAGGAGACTGACCTACCCACGGTCAGCAAGAAGAGTCCATGGACCTTACCAGCTACTTTCCAATTCCCAGAAGCTGTTTTGTGAAAGGAGAAGCCCATGGAGAGGCTAAACGCAAACCAGTGGGTAGAAAATGTATGGAGGCAGATTTTGATGATTCATGCTACTCCAGAAGAAAGTGTGATGTAATAAGAAGAATCAGACCTGTATTTTACATTTTGCAAGTTAAGGATCTAGGGCCAATTACTTCATCCCCATTAAGGGGAAGAACACTCAGTATTGTAATCCCAGGGATCGTGTGTGCCTATGGTCCTTCCTGGTCCTATTCAGACTCATAGGGAGAGGACCATGGCAGCATTACTAAAACATTCTCTCTCTGCAGCTGTCTCTTACTCTTGAGGCTGTCTGTCTTTCTTAGATTCTCCTTAGATTGTTCTGAGAAGCCTCTGGATAAGGTCTCATATGATAGAGGCATCTCAGCTACTTGCTATAGACTGACCCAGGTTTGGAGACTTGGATCTCCTCAGTTTATCTAGTCATAGAAAATACTCAACTGATGGATGAAATCCAGTTTCACCTAGGACAGATTGTAAAATTCCCAGGCTGGATAGAAAATGGATCTTCTGCAGTCTTTAAGGCCGGAGAAGTTCATGTTAGTGTGAAGAAAAATGATTATGAGTTATGTAGGATTCTGAGGGTGTTTTCCCTTTGTACCGTGCAGCTCAGAAGTAAAATGGTTTGAATCAAATTAAATTGAGAAAGAAAAAGACCCCATGTTCTATTTCTAATCCTACTAATTTTCAGACATATGGTCTTGGACAAATTAACTTCTTTTGAATTTCGGTCTCTTCATCTGTATACACCATTTAAGTTGAACTATGGTGGTATTATTTACTCAGTGAAGGACAAAGATGTTTATGTACTATACTTGAAAGGTCAAACAGATGGGATCATTTTAGATTGAAGGCGCATGTGTGGGAGTCATGCCTTTTGTGAGCTGCTTAAATTCCCATGGGGTCTGGTAACTTGCTGTGTACCCAGCAGGAGCTCAGAAAGTCTTGTCACGGTGATAAATATGACACCATTAAATAAGGCCACACTGAATACACAAAGAAACCCAAGAAAGAAAACAACACAAAATCTCAACCTCATCTCGAGGTACTTTTGTGTGGCTTTAGGCAGGTCGCTTTACCATTTTTAACTCTTTAAGATTCCTAAGAGAACCAAATACTAACAAAGGGAGGAAGATGTGTAAAGAGACAGTCATGAAATGGGAGGAAATGTAGGGCTCTAAAACACAGTAGCTTTCTACATGTGTTCTCTTCAAAGGGATAGATTCTCATAAAAATGACTGCTGGATGATGTTAGCTATTGCTTAAGTCATGGACTGTGTTTGAAATAAGAGGCAATTTAGAGACACCCTGGGTTGACCTCTTAATTTTATAGCTAGGAAAAGAAAGCCAAATTATGTGAGCAATGCATTTGCACTCTTCAAAATTACAGAAAAATTTGCAAGAGAGCTAGGACTGAATTTGCAAAGCCACGAGCCTTTGGGAAATTTAAATCTGTTTATGTTAACCTGTTTTGATTATTTTTGAATTTCAGTGACAGAAGGTCATCTGTATCTTAGATTTAGAAAGTCCTTGATAGCTCCTTCTCTCCCTCCCTCCCTCTCTTCCCTCCCTCCCTCCCTCTCCTCTCCCTATACTTTGGAAACAAAAGAAACCAAGAGTAGAATAAATTTCATGAACATAGTGTGTTCCAGTTAGGGCACTGCTCCTTGATGGGTAAGAACGAAACTAACTTGCTTGTGTATAGATTTCTTTTCTTTCTTCTCTCATTGTTGGTGTTAAACAAGCTGCTTGCCTAGAGAAATCAGCACGTTGTAAAGCTATAAACATATATAAAACCCAGGAATTGAATTATGACTCATTTCTACAGTGGTCTTGATATAGCACAGTGCAAAGAGCAATCTCCTTCATTAGACATTAACCACTGCCAATCTCTTCTCTTTGGAGATACACAGTATGTCTTGGAAATACGTATTTTCTCTGCTAATGAACTTTTCCTTTATACTCCTTGAGAAACTCCTCTTGAACTGAGAGATCGAGGTAGAAGGGAAATTTGGCAGGGAGGAGATGATGGAACTGATGCTGGATTGATGCTGTATCTACTTTCCTCTCCACTTGTGTACAGGTCTGGGAAGGGCTTTACAAAGAAGACGACACTAGCTATCCAGCCCAGGGAACTTGGTGACAAAGTCAGTCAGTCAAGAGAGCTGCTCAGACTTCATGTAAGGTCTTGAATGTTCTTAATCCTTTTGCAAATGCTTGCTTGGTTGTAGGACAAGCCAATGCAGGGCTGATGATATCTCAGCTGAGAATCAACATGTGGCTGCTTGGGTAAAGTACAGTGAAGAGAGTATCTCTCAGTAAGTTTTAGAACTCTTTCATTTATCTCTGGTCTTGGAACTACGCTGTTCTGAAGCTTTTTTATTTACCTCTTTGTGAAAAGTAAGTGGCCTGACCAAATGGTTTTGGGGGTTTAAATCTACTGAGTTCCTAGTGGTTTTCCTTTACCTTGAGATTTTGACAGCCAGTGCAGGAGAGAGGGGCTTCACAGAGTCCCAGGTAACACAGGAAGAAGAAAGAAGGCAAATGCCCCTGTCCCCATGGCAACAAATAATTGTTTCAGCCTAGCAGATGATCTGCTTCTGCTCCGTAGTTTGCCTCCTCAGACTCTGATTTTCAAAACAAATTAGTCCATCCCTGAAAAAAGAATACCAACTTTCTACTTGACAATTAAAAAGCATGCCTGTCTGCATGCATCTGATGAGCGAGTATAAAGGTTATGAAAACACAGATGCCCTCTTCCCACAGTAATGTTCCTGTTGATAGGCTCTATGTGGAAGATTAATTCTCAGTGTCATTGTTCGTGAATTACAAGGAATGAGAAATAAGAGGAAGGGAAACAGAGGAGGACGTGCTAATGTCATGTTTTGGCAATACTCTCAATCCCAAGTTCTTCTGCGAATCAGACCATATTCTTCAAGTTAAAGACTGTCTTACTCTTAGCTTGCAGAGTTATTTTCACTTGAGTGATGTCATCCACCACAAAGGTGAGAGTTCAAGAGACTGTGCAAGTGGGATGGAAGGAGAGACATACCATCACTGACCAATAGCAACATCAACCAAAGCAGCTCCAAATGCTTACCAGGCCTATGGCTGAAAAACAGCCTGGGTGTGTGAATAATGCTAATCAGGACAGAACTGATTTTTAAATGTAAAACTCAGAGAAAAAAGAATAATGGGGATCTGGACCTAGCACAGATAGGCAAAGTCATGGGGAAAGTGTGTCTTCTGACCCTGATCATGTTCCATCTTCTCTATTAAGCATTCAGCTTAGAAGGGGGCAAACAGACATTACCAGCACGCTAGTCCAAAGTCACAAAAGCGATGGCCACAGCATATTCTTCTTCAACTCATGTGAAGCATCTAAGTCCAGAAAAAAAAATGTTTTTAGGACATAGAATTCTTGCTTTTTGGGATACCCAATTTGTCTCATTTGAAAAATGCTAGAAAATGGAAATCTCTGCCATTTACCCCATGAAACAGAAATATACTAATATAATATAAAATAAAATTATATAATATAATATAATAATCTTTGAAAAAATATAGTTCCCAGGTTAAATAAAAATAGATTCCAGTGGTCTCACTGCAATTGTCTGAAAGCCTTCTAGAAAACTGCATGAATTTTTTCACTTGGTTTTGAGACTCTTGAATCCAGATCGGAGAAAGCCTTGTTTGCCTGATGTGCAACCTGAGGGCAATAATGGATCCCTCTTAAGTTGTTCTAGTAAAGGAAGACACTTTCTTTAAAGTGCTTAGAAGAATATCTGAGAGAAGTGCTGTATCCAGTTTCTTAAATAAGATAAAATGCTGCTGCTTTTGACTATGATTCTCCAAGGCCCTTGCTCTGACTGGTTCAGAAATACCTCAGCTATTACCTCTCCTGGGAGACTTCCAAAGATCCACAGCACTCATTCAGACAACACTGTCAGTCATCTGCATGCATATCAATATGACCACAACTCTCTGCTGTCTACACGTGAGCTTCTCTCTCTCTGGACTATAAACACTGTTGATGAACGCAGGGAGCATGCCTATCTTACTCACAGGAGTATATAAACAGAGACTTGGATGTCTGACTCATGAAATGTATGATGGGTAGATAAATACAGGAAAGAATAACAGGAAAAGAAGACTATATACTGAGGATGATATTTTTCTTTCTTTGTAGACTAAAAAAACAAAACAAAACACCATGTCTGTTTTATTAGATTCTTTTTGCAGGTTCTACATGAAATCATTGTCGTCTGTGTCACTTACAAAGAAGAAGTCTGGAGGTTTATCTAAAATTCAGATTTATAAAAAGCTAAGCCTAGCTTGATTGATTGCTTCTGCTAAGTATGTACCCTACTCACTCAAGACACTGAAAACAAGATTTAATTCAACACACATGTATTGAGTGTCCTTCTGGTCAATGCACTATGAAGAAAAAAAAACATTAATAAAATATGGATCCTGCTTTAGAGATGCTTACTGTCTAGAAAAGGGAACACATTCAGAGGGATCTAAAAAAGAAGGTGGAATGTGAAACATGGAGAGGTCTAGGGAAGAGGTATTTAGGTTATTACCACACCTTCTAAAGAATTTGTTTTTCATAGCCTAGCAGGTAAAGGCGTTGGCTGCTGAGCCTGACAACTTGAATTCCATCTCTGGGAGCTAATGAAGGAAGGAAGAAGAGCATCAGCCAGCTCTAGGAAGTTGTCCTCTGACTTCCACACATGCGCTGTGGTACACTTGGGCATGAATACATGTGTGCGCGCACGTGTGCGCGTGCACACACACACACACACACACACACACACACACACACACACACCACGGTGAATAAACAAACATGATAAACATTGTAAGAATCTGTGCTTTGAAAAGTGAAGTCCTAATTAGTGTCTATTTTTTTTAAACATATTTTTGACTCTTCATGTTGCCATACTCACTGTGCTGGAAGAACTTTCGGAGTTTATAGTTCGCATGAAAATCAGAAGGCTATTTGAAAACAGCCTTGGCTTGCCCTTTCCAAATTCGGTTTTCTCTGAGTTTTTAAAATTTACTTTCCATGTATGCGCATGCACATGCTACATCACGGGTGTGAAGGTCAGAGGACAACCTGGGAGTGTCAGTTCTCCTGTTACCATGTGAGTCCTGGAGACTCTGGGGTACTCAGATTGTCAGGCTTTGTAGCAGGATCCTTTACTCACTGAGCCATCTCTCATGGCCCCTCATGGCCCCCCAAAATTCTATTTTCTTTTCCTTTGAATGGGCCTAGATTAATTTGCAGAGCATCCGCTGCCAGAGTTCCATGTACAGGTAATCAATGTGGTGAGTGTCAAACTCCAGATCTGGAAAGGAATTCGGAGGTTTCCCTCATTACTTATTTCTATGAAATCAAGACGAGAGAGGTAACTTAATAAAGTTAGTCACTTGAATAATCCCAAGAAAATCCTGCCTCCTTGGTCCCTGCTACCTTAGTGTCCAGTACCACCCCTTTTCCCTCCTGCAGACCATGATGCTTTTAGAATAATTTGAGACTCTAGGAAGTGCAGTCCTGGAGAAGATATTTATAGCAAGCCTCTGGCTCATTGAGCATGCTGCTGTTTGGGAGATTCCACTGCACATTCTGTTCTTGTCAGTAATAAATTAGTCCCTGACAACTTAGTTGCCAAAGGGATCCTAGCCTAGATGCTTTGCACATGTCTTTTTGCAAATGATCAGGTTAACCATTTTTAAGAGGCCTTTGTCCTTCACTCAGCTCCCTGCGTGGCTAGAAGGATAAGTCAAGATTTTCTGTAAGGGTGTAAATCCCAAACAATGATGGCATCCTGTTTAAATAACATTTAGGAGGGGAAAGGTGCCTTTTGTAATCCACCGGAGGCTCGCTGAAAGCCCCAGAATCTCTCCCAGGCCCTGAAACTAGCTAAGTGTGCTATTTGAACTTCCTAGTGGGCCAGGCTACAAAGTATGGGGACATTCACATGCTAGAAAAGCAAGAAAAAAAAATCAGGAGGTGAGTAAGGGTGGAGAGGGAATGCAGGGG
This sequence comes from Peromyscus attwateri, assembly GCA_902168425.1. Lineage (NCBI taxonomy): Eukaryota > Metazoa > Chordata > Mammalia > Rodentia > Cricetidae > Peromyscus > Peromyscus attwateri. The sequence goes on from CABHPP010106600.1 coordinate 51,815, forward strand.
TGGCCGATGAGGATTCCCTCACGACTCATATTTCTCTATTGAAAACTAAGATTTCTGGTCACATTAGGGTAGAGAAATTGATAGCAGCTGCAGATGGGAAGGTCTGAACACACACCTCCCCAGGCAGTATTTTCCTCGGTGTTCTCTGTGTCTGTGGTCTGCCGTAAAGCATTGCAGTTTTACAGCGGAAGCTTCTTCAGTGAGGTGAAAGAACTGAACTATTTATTCATTTTTCTTCTCACTTCTTCTATGCTCTTCCTTCATTCACAGCAGTGTGGTTGTATCATCTGCCTGTCCTCATTCACTGTCAGTAATGTTGGAAATACACTCACCCCTACAGCAGGGTGTGCTGAACGGTGGTCTCAGGCCGGCTCAGAACAAAGTTACAGACTGCCTCTCTAAGTCAAGAATCCTTGGCCTGATTATCGAGGGGAAACCACACTTGCCGGATTGATGGCTTAGCTTTCAGCTTACAATGTTAGTAATAGCAAGATAATGAAGAGCGTGTTGATCTTTGAAGGTCTTTTTAGTACAGTCAATTGACAAGTTGTAATTTAAGAGATAATGATAATTCTGAATGGTGAAAAAAAAAAGAGTTCAATATATTTCCAAACTAATGAGCCCAAAGAAGAAATATTGGAATTTTTCATATGGACCTTTTAAAAAGGGCAGACCACCAATTTCTTAAATAAGATATTTCTTTAAGAACTTTGATCCCACCGGGAATATGTTAGAAAGCTTGAGCATGTGTGAGGAAAAGGTTCAGTCCCTGATGGTGCAACTAGAACAAAAAATAAAAGGACTTCACATTCCTTCCCCTTAGTGGAGGGTTCTCACTTTAAATGTTCCTATTATGATAAACAGAATAGGAAGGTATGAAAAGGCTATTAAAATAATCACAGATGTTTGAGTCATAAATTATGTGTTGATTTAGACTGTCAGCGGATGAGTCAATTGCTTCCATGTTAGGACTAATCAGCAAGACTAGAGGATTGGCTATCAGTGGCTTCAGGTATCTGTATCAGATATAAGTCTTAAGCTTGGCCAGTGGGATCTATCCATGGAACATTCCTGTCATTTGAACAACAAACATTAGGCCATGTGTTATCTGATTTTCTGTGTTACAGTTTGCCAGTATCCTGCATGACAGAATTAGGCACACATACTGTGGTGAGGATGGTGGTATAATAGTATTCAGCAGCCAGGGTGTCTCATTGGAGGAAAAAATGGCCAAGTCAAACAGCTGGCTAGTGAATGTTTACTATGGACTGGGTTCATCTGCTAATCAATTATTATTGACCAACGATGTTCATGAATGGATAGTGAACCATTTTTCCTGCCTCCTGAAATGTTTAAAGTTAGATGCCACCATCCTGCCCAAGCTTTCCTTCCTACCCTTTGCAAAAAAATACAAGGCAAGAAATGGTCTCTCTTCTATATTGGCATGCATGAGTAGATTGACTAGATAGAATGGATGTGTTTTTTAAACAAAGGCTCTTGTGGGACAAAAATGTGCAGACTCTAGCCAAAAGGGAAAGAGGTATTAGTACCCAGTAAGATCTTCTAATTTAAATATCTTTGGGATTCATTCAACTATGGTTTTCTGTCTGTAAGGAGTACTAATTGGTTATCACAAGACAGTTAACAAAACTGCACATTACTCAGTGAACATTCTCAATGGTGGATTCCTCTCTACTAGATAACATTTCTCCTAGTCTTTGAGCTTCCATTCTTGATAACTTTTATTGCAATGAAATGTTCATTCAAACTTTAACATTATACTGGTGTTGAATACCAGTTCCTCTGTGACCGTGTCCTGAAAAATCAAATTTTTTAAACATCCAAAATTTTATATTTTCAAACTTCAATGAAAACATCTATAATTATAGTTGACTTGTCTCTGCTTCTTTAAACAGCATAAATAGCATGTGAAATATAATTACTGTTATGACTAAGGTACTAGGATAAATATAATATCAGTGTGCTTGTGGCCCGTTAAAAAGTTTGGAATTTTCCCTTTTGATAAATCTCTATGTTATCTCAAATGACTGTATTTTATTGGTTGGCTCTTAGTATTTTTCTGTTAGCTATTAATCCTTGTCATGTTTGAAGTGCCTGCTCCATTACTTGAGTCTATCCTTTACCCCCTTCTAGTTCCTAATCCCCTATGGTTTAGGAAGTACATAGCTAACATTCTTAAAATTTTGTGAAAACTGGAGAAAAATGCCTTATGTAGTAAATATGCTTTACTGTCTAGATGTCAGGAAAACTATTTCTGTTGCCCAGAGGCCTTATTTACTTACGTAATAGAGGGACAAAAATTATTTGCTTTTCAATGACACTAGATTCTTTTTATGGGGAATTCCTTAACAACTACATAATTCTGCTGCTAATATTCCAAATGCTTAGACACCCTGGGGAGATTAAAATGAATGCAATCATAGTACTTTCTTTTAGCATGCAAAATACACATACATACTAGTGTATATCCTCAAGTGGTGGTGGTGTGAGAAAAATATGTCCCTGTAAGGAAAATTAATGTTTCGGGGGCTGACACACAGTATTGAGGTGTCATTGTGTTTTAATGTTAACTAGTATTATGATTTTTTGTTTGTTTTGCTTATGCATTCCAAAACAAGAGGGTAAAGAAAATTCACTAGCAAAGAAAAAGTGATCCAGATGAAAATTAAGGATGGATAATTAACTGCCACATAGAGAGGTGTTAAAACTTTTTCAAGAATTAGAAGTGTCCTTGAAATTTCTTCCTGAGTTTTTAAATTTTTCTTAATGTCCAATGACTTGAATTTGAAATTTTCCTGTTGGAGAGAAATGGAACACTTTCATGTATGCTTTTGTTCTTAGTTTCAATGTGGTGATATTGTATTCCCTAAAATATTGTGCACCCTAATAAATTTATCTGGGGTCAGAGAACAGAACAGCCACTAGATACAGAGGCTAGAAAATGGTGGCACACACGCCTTTAATCCTAGCATTCCAAAGGCAGAGATCTGTCTGGATCTCTGTGAGTTCAAAGCCACACTGGGAACAGCCAGGCATGGTTACTCACGCCTTTAATCCCAGGAAGTGATGGAGGAAAGCAGAAAGGTATTAAGGCGTGAGGACCAGGAACTAGAGCTGGTTAAGCTTTCAGGCTTTTGAGCAGCAGTTCAGCTGAGATCCATTCGGATGAGGACTCAGAGGCTTCCAGTCTGAGGAAACAGGATCAGCTGAGGAATTGGCGGGGTGAGGTGGCTGTGGCTTGTTCTGTTTCTCTGATCTTCCAGCGTTGACCCCAGTACCGGATTCAGATTTGTTTTTATTAATAAGACTTTTTAAGATTCGTGCTACATTTCAACATAGCATCCACTCTTTTCTATAAGAAAACTCTTCATCCTAAAATTCTAAGGCTTTCTGCTATGTAAGGTGCACACAGGCTTCTTAACAAACATCCCCCTGCTGGAAGCTCATTCACTAAGTCTGGGCTTCTTAACAAACATCCCCATGCAGGAAGTTCATTCACTAAGTCACCAATGAGCTTCGGCTGCACTTTAAAGTTAAGACCTTATACAATGGCTCTGGCAGACTCACGTGTTACACAAAGTATTTTGTTTCTTCTTTCAAGTAGATGTCATTCATGGCTTTGAAAAGATGCCCAAGGAATGTATATGTGATTTTATATTTCTTTTAAAAATATTTTAAGTGATTCCTCTTCAACCTTCCCAGTATTTTCATTTCTTTAGGTTGTTGTATCAATGCCATTGAGCAGCTGTATGATTCTATGCCTTGTGAGTTGGTGGGTGGGGTAGTCAGAGCTTGAGGGTGCATTGCGGAGGAGGACATGGGGGTTGGGAAATACATACTCAGTGATGTGTTAGAAGAGTTGATGCCAGCCTTGAGAGCAGACAGCCCTCAGTTTTCTTTCCTATATTCACCCATTGAAATCACGAATAAGGTGGGAATTTCACCGGATCAGTTTAGTGTGCTTGGTGGGAATCGCACGGTCTAGTGCACACTCTGAGCACAGTGGGTTTGGCCAGCTAGGGAGCGAGGCCCCTGTTCCTGCTTTGTCTTTCCATGTAGCAGTCACCTCTTTTCAAAAGCTACAAATGAGAAACAGTCAACGCAGAGCAGGCTTCCTCTGCCCTTTGCCATCTTTCTGTGGATTACACAACAATTTGGCTAGCCAGTCAGAAACGCAGAGTCGCACTCCCAAGGGAGACGCCGGTGGTGCGCCTCTCATCCTCACAGTTCAACTAGATCAGCCTCAATGAAATGTTAAAGAAATGTCCCCTATGGCACTTTCTCAGCCTCCTAATGCAATCCGTTTCACAGAACATGAAAAAGAGATCATCAAAATAAACTTCATGGATTATATAAATAAGCTAATCCTCTATCCACTTATAAATATTAGTAGGAATATTAGTTAAATGTTACCACATGTTAGGGCAGAAGTTATAGGATCAAAATGCCATGTACCTCACAAAACAAATAGGTCTGCTACTTACGGCAATATTAGTTATTTTATATCCTTGTGGTGTGTTCTGAGGCTGTGTCTAAATTATGAATTCATTAATTCCTAAGGTATTTGGTCCCAATGATACAACAGTTTTATTTTTCTCTAGCTTGTGGGATTCACAAATTCGAGAGCTACTGGGAGCAGGAAGTCAGTGCCGAGCCAAAAATAGATTTGAAGGCTTTGTGTTTTTAGCTTAAGATTGAAGAGCTTTCGCATGGAAGTAAATTTGTGCTATTTGTGGTCATAATATCAACTGTGATTTGGAAAATTGCTTCTGACCTACTACTCATTTTAATGATGTAAATTGTTTTAAAGCATAAGTATGGCATTTTGGTTTAGGCAGACCCACTGTCTTTAAAGCAGTGTCGTTTAACTGGAAGTCGTTCAGTGCAATTCAGAATCCACCAGGACACCTAGAGGGAGGGAATGTGATGAAGTCAACACACCCACAAGGAAGACTCCACTGTCCTGTGTCTAGGAGTCTGGCTGCCCCTTAGTCAACCAGGAGTCGCTGAGCAGTTGGACTAAGACGAGCAAGGTCTTGAAAGAAGAAAAGCTTCATGATGGCTTCTTGTCTCTCAGAAGTCTACAGAGAGGACCCGGGGAGATGGCTCATTTGGAAAAGTACTCGCTGTGGTAAAGATGAGGACCTGATCACCAATACCTACCTGAGAAGCTGTGCATAGTGGCACGTGGCTCTCATCCCAGTGTTGAGAAGGTGGAGACAGATGGATCCCTGGCCATCTGTCTGGCCAATCAGCCTTACCTATACTCATTGAGCTCCAGGTGAGTGAGAAGCTCTATCTCAGAAAGCAAGTTAGAGGCAATTGAGGAAGACATTTAATGTCAAACCCTGGCCTCTGCATGTATGCGCACACACATGCATGTACACACATAAGAATTCTCCAGGGGCCTTGTACTACTTAGAATTTTCTGAGAATAAAATTTCTATTGTGTACACTATAATTACGTGATTAATAACAGCTTGTCTTAGGATCATCTGTAAATAATGTAATACCAATACACTTCGAGTATATTACTACAATAATAACAAAACAGAAAGTAGCTGCATTTAGGAATAATTTGACAGCTATTAACGAGGAGCTTATTAAAACAACACCAATTTAAGGGTATAAATAAATCTAAGGAACTAAGAAGAAAGGGAAAACCCGAATAAACACAGTGAGTTGGGCAGTATTCACGTGTAAGCATTTTTTAAAGGATGGGGTGGTGTTTATGTCCAACATGCTGCACAAGGACCCCGTGTACCCCGGCATAGCAGTGAATGCAATGCATCACAACATTGTAAACTTACCTAAAATATGAGATTTTCTTGTGAATTTTATTTTTTGCAACTAAATCGTGCAGTTCTCAAGAGTAAACTTTGTGGGTAAAAAGGTCATATATAGTATGTACATAGGAAATACACACACACTATATATATATCATGTAGATCATATACATGTATATCATGTATATGTATGATATATATATATATATACATATATACATATATATGTAGTATGTGCATGTGATAGCAGATATAATGGTTAGTTTTAAAGGTCAACTTATGGAATTTATAATCGATCTAAGAGACTCAGTAATGAGTGTGCCTGTGGGGATATTTTCAAAAAGGGTTGACTGAGTTGTGTGGAAGACCCACCCTGGGGAGTGTGCAACGCCTTCCAAGGAGAGGTCAAGGGCAAAGCAGTGTCAGTAGTACCTGTCTGCTTTCCCCCTTTCCTAACAAGTGTGTCTGCCCCCAGTGCTGCCGTTCCTCATTGACATCAGCTTCTCCAGCCTTTGAACACCGGGGCTCTTCAGGGACCTTGCAGGCCAACAGCACTGATTTAGGATGCCAAGGCATCCAGCTTTGCTCAGTGACTGATTCTCAGCCCCTCTACTGGGCAGGCAGCATGGGTTGTGGTTGGACTCCACAACCTTCACTGTATAAGGCAATGTAATAAATCCACTCTCTACATATATATATGTATGTATGTGTATGCATGTATGTATACATACACAACACACACACACACACACACACACACACACACACACACACCACACACACACACACACGGCAGCACATGTGTGGCTGGTTCTAGTCCTCTAGAAAACCCTGCCTGACACAGTAGTTTTTCAGTGTATAAACTTGTCTGACGATGAGTGCTGTAATTGCCTTAGAAATAGTGGAAAAGAGAGGAATCCCAGAGACAATTACAAGGAGACCCAGGAATCCAAGACAAGAAAAAGAATACAGTGTGGAAGCCGCAAGGAAAGAGACGTGCTGTCCACGGGCAGACACATCCCAGGAAGTTAACTGAGATACACAGGAGGTGAGGAAATATTCCTAAGAGACACCGTTTTCCCTTTGCATGGATATAAAGTACATAATCGGTATTTCTGGTTAATCTCCCCCAAGCTGGCTTTTTCACACTAAATTTCTAGCAACTGCTAACAATTTCCACAATGCATGCAACCAGAAGCCTCGAGATTGATACCAGACAAAGAAAGCCCGGAGGCGATCTCAGCAGAGTATATTCACAGTATTCTAGATCTTTTAAATAAGCAAAGAAGGAACAAAAGCACTAAGTTGGTAAGCTCGGTGGTAAGGCTGAGACCATGAGGCTTCCACTCTGAAACAAAATACTTGAAGTTATGCAATTTGTGCAAGGCTTCTGAGGAATCTCTATTTTGCAAGATTTATGACATTATGTTTTTTTGGCCAAGGCTATCAGAAAAACAAAGCCGCTTCAGACAGTGCAATGAAAATCTTTTCAGTTTTTCCATGTTATGAGCACAGGGGACAGCCCATCATTCTTCAAATATGCCAGGCAGGACAAAGCTTCTGCTGCTGTTGTTTATGCCCCTCCAATGCCATCTTTTAATACCACCTTTTAAAAATCTCACTCCAGAATTTCACTCACATTCTCGGCAAAACACCCCATCGCTGATGAAACAGTATCCAGGTATGTTCTCGTCCAGAACACAGGCGTATTTAATATCACTTTCGTGTTGTGTGTTTACTTTAGCGGCCTCTCTTTCTGGATAGACTGAGGGTAATTTGAGGAAAGTGTACAAGCTGGTTCCTTGCAGAGTGTCTGTTTTTAATTGCACCGGAAAGCTAATCCTTCTGTTGAGTAACTGGAACCCCTAATGAGAGAGAGAGAGAAAGATCAACAAATGCTTGTTGCATTAAGTCGACACCCTTCACCCACTTGGAAGTTTTTCCTTTTGGCCAGTCCTGTTGAGGCAGCTTTGGTTGTATCAGTTGAAACGGTCCTGGTGTTGTGTGTGTGTTCGATCAACTTAAAAACATGTGAAGAATTTGCTTGCTTATGTAGCCCGGGCACTTGGAGAGAGGAAAAAGAAGGTCTATAATTAGATTCTCAAAGTGGTTGAAGACCAAAGCAATTGATAAAAGCAAAGCATTCTTGTAGGCAGTGCAAAGCTGAAGGCTTCCTCACTGTGTTCTGAAATTAGAATGGGATGATGAATATTGTTATTGCATTATTGGACAATAAAAGACCAAACGTATGATCTGCAATATTATGATAGTCTCCCTATAAACAGAGCAAGGTGGCAGCGCCAACCAACTAAACTTTATAAAAAATAATAGAACCAGGCAAGGTGTTAGCTAGACAACAAATGAAGTCAGGGGAGAATTCATTTACATTAGTAGAATCACTTGAAAATATACTAAAAGTTTCAATTTAGTTAGAAATTTAATAACAGAACTTGTATAACATCTGTCAGGAAAATAATATAATCTTCCTGAAAGACATAAAGGAGGAATTCATAAATACAAAGCTGTGCTGTATTCCTTGGAGGGTTGGCTCACTATTGCAAAAGTTTCAAGTAAACATATAGATAATCTCAACTTTCTAAAAATGAGAATTTAAACAATAACGAGATTACATTTTCTTTCAAATTGTCAAAGTATAAAAAGTATACAGAACAATTTTTTCTCATTATTTATGATAGGACTATAAATTTTCACAACTTTTTGCAAGATAATTAAAAAATGTGTAGCATCCTTTTAAACTCCTAAGTCAACACTTCTGGCTTTAGAAATCTGTGCTACAGAAATCATCATTCTAAGTGACTGAAATATTGACGTGTCAGATCCATAATAAAAATTATTCATGGAAATTGAGTTTAAATTATTTTCCACCCGTTCAGGGAAATGTTATGCAGATATAAAATGATGCAACAGCTGAACATATCCAATGAGAAGTGTACACAAATAAACTGAAACACACTATCTGGTGTGGCTCTTTGCTTGTGAAAAAGTGTTGTGCTGGAAATATGGTTAAGCGGATGGAGTGCTTACTGTGCAAACATGAGCTCTGAGTTGAAAGCTCCAGGACCCATGGAAAAGGCAAGAAAGGGCAGTGCACACCTTTAATTTCTAGGGGACAGAGATAGATAGGTCCTCACTGGTCAGCTAGTCTGAAATAACAAGCTCTAGGTATGGTGAGAGACCCTGCTTGAAAAAATAATGTAGAGAAATGATTCAGGAAGGTACCTTAGTATCACCCTTTGGCCTCTACATGAGGATGTGTAGATGAGTCAACCTGTACATCACACACACACACACACACACACACACACACACACACACACAC
>CABHPP010106601.1:1792-22634 GCA_902168425.1 Peromyscus attwateri
GATGAGGAGCCATCGTCCACACTCTGTGACCTTGAGCACTCATTGCTCTGAGCTTCAGACCAAAGTCCCCACCCTGGGCAAGATGAGTGGAGCAGATGCCATAGCTTGGGATCTATGGGGCATAGAACTGGGTCCTGTCTACTCGGCTGCAGCTCTGTACCTGCTGCTGAAGCCCTTTGTCTGGGGCATGCATTCTCCCATCAGAGGGAAGAGTCATGCTCTCCTGACGATGTGGTCTTTCCAACACGAACTGTGTTGGTTGACCCAGAGCAGAAGTGTCTGTGCATCAGGAAAAAAAAAAAAAAGAGGGACGAGCAATCCTGCAGATGCTCAGGGCCACCTGAGGGGGCCTCAGTCTCTTCTGTGTTGAGGGGACCACATCAAATAAATGAACAGGGTCTGGAATGGCATTTGATTCATTTGGGCCATTTCTCTCCTGTTGTGGCTGCCTGTCAAAGATGCTTTGGGAATGGTTTGGGAGCAGGTTTACCCTCCTTTAAATGCCGTAAGAATCCTGCAGAGGTGATCCTAGCTAAGCTCCATGGCCTGGAAAGGCAAGACTGCCACATCTCTGTTCTAGAAGAGAAGCTTCAAACCCCATGTAGGAAATCAACAGTAAAGCAGCCACATTCACACTTTGACACAATTTGAAAGCTTATCGAAAGACTGGCACTGATCCATATAACTCTATTGTAGAGGGGAGCCCTGGGAATAGGGCTCACCCTGGGACTCTCCCAGTCACTAGGGCACTAAGATTCTCTGAAACTGAGGGCACAGCTCAGTAGTAGAACAGTTACCTAGCACGCATAAGACCACCCTAGATCAATCCCCCAGCAACACTGAGGAGAGAGAGAGAGGGAGAGAGAGAGAGAGAGAGAGAGAGAGAGAGAGAGAGAGAGAGAGAGAGAGAGAGAGAACCTTTTCTGTTGTTTATGGTGTGTCCCCTGGGAGAGATAATGTATTCACATGTTAATGGTATTTTGAGGGAAGGCCTTCAGAGGTAATTAGGATCAGATAAAGCCATGAACAAGGAGCTCTGTAGCTCTGTGATCCCAGAAGAGGAGAGGGGTTAGGGAAACAGGATGGCTCGGCTGGGGAAATGTGTGTCCATAAGCATGAGAGCCTAAGTTTGGATCCCCAGCACCCACATCAAAAGCCAAGCTCAAGTCTATAATTCCAGAGCAGGGGAGGTGGAGACAGGCAGCCCCTGGAAGCTTGCTGGCCAGCCAGTCTAACTGAATCAGCAAATGCCAAGTTCAGTGACAGACTTTGTCTCAAAATAAATAAGAATAACAATAATAATAGTGGTATTAATAACAATAATTATGTGGAGAGCAATCAAGAAAAATAATCAAGTTAACCTCTGGCCTCCATGTGCACATGTATAGACATGCATACATGTGCACACATGTGAACACATACACATACACCACATTCATTTAAAACAAAACAAAAACAAGGGAGACCCAAGGGGCATACTTGTTGTGTCTTGGCATTTGGTGCCTCCACCATGTTATACAGTGAGAAAGTCTTCACCAGATGCCTCCAGAACAATGAGTTAAATATATCTTTTCTCTTTACAAATTACCTAGTCTGTGGCACTGAGTTATGGCAACAGAAAATGGACTAAAACATTTTCTACCACTTAATTTCCTCCAGAAGACTAACTCCCAACTTTCCCAGCTTCTAACACAGAAGTCAACAGCAGCTGCCTCCCAGGGGACAGAAAAGGACCCAGAGGCTTCAACTCTATTTAGGAAGGGAGGAGGAGAAGAGTGGTACTCAGAACACCCCACACTAAGCTGCAGTTAGTTGCATCCTATGACACTCAAGGTCAAGGTGGGAATGTTTCTAGTGGAAGCCACATCACCGAGAAGAACTCTATAATGTGAAGACCCAATATGGTTCTTTGTCTGAAGAAAACGCTAACCATCTATTCTCCTGACAAGTGAGAGATTGTGAGAAGACCAAAACGTGGGGGACTGGTCTGGTAACTGGAAAAGCATGGCTCTGACCACTCAGATGATCCCATAGTGGGATTTCCTTTGGTGTGCTCTGGTGCCCTTGAACATGTGACCCACTGGCATTGGCACCACCACTTCTTCTGGGAACCCCTGGCTGGCATCTCAGTGTCTGGGTTGGAACAGGCATCATGTGTTTGCTCCATTGTCTTCATTTAACACACATTTATCGAGTCTCTTCTTGATGTGTATATTCAAAGATAGAATGAATGGGAATAATATAATAAAGAATGTATAGAAACCATAAGGGTTTTAAAGAAAAGGTAAACATGGAAAAGGAGGGGTGCTGTCTGAGATTCTCTGTAAGGGGGAATATTAAGGCAGACACCTAAACAACGTGAGAGTGAACTGCATGAAAGGAGAGAAGCCCCTTCCTGTGCTATGCCTAGGAAGCAGCAAGTGCAAAGGCACTGAGGTGGAGGAGTTCTCTGACATGTGCAGAAAGGTTGCTGGGTTGGTGAGAGGAAAGAGAAGGCCTAGAGAAGAAGGGAAAAGGATGGATAGTAGACCACACTGTGGAAAACAGGTGAAGCCAAGTCATGGGGTATCTTGGAAGCCATGACAAAAGGGTGCCAGTGGCCATGCCAGAGGAGCAGCAGGTGGTGACTGAGGTTCAGGGTGTCAGCCCACCAGGAGGTACCCCTGATGGATAAATCTCAGACAATCCCCCCTCCCCCGAGACCCCAGACCCCAGAATGTATTTTGCTTCTGCTGTGCCTTTACATGTGTACTGGTACTATCTTTCTCTGATATCTGATATGACTGAATTGGGTGTGGGGAGATTCCCTGCTGCCTGTAATGTAGTGTGTTTATCTCATGGAAACATCCCATTCTACTGGGCATTTTTACCTGTGGATTACTATGTAGATGATTTCCCTTTAAACTGTACTGTCTAATTGATAATAACAATGTCAGCTAATACAGAGTTTTGATAAATAAAAGTAAATACAAGGAAATGTCACATGGCTAGAGCCATTAGTTTCACTTAAGGAGATGCCTAGATTGTAGCTCAAATTAATGATTAGAGAAACAGTTGAAACCCAGGAACCAGGCTGGCTCGAATTCCTTTAATCTTAATGCTGAAAGTCACAGTCACAGGTTTCAGTGTGCATCATTAGTTGAAACAAAGCGTTTTAACCTGTACCCTGTAGGGATTTAGCAGAATCGCTGTATGGGGTAGATATTAGAATGAACAGCTGTGTTTTAGAAGTACCTTGACCTTGAGGAATCCTTGTGGAAAACAATGATTGTTTTGCTGAGGGGGCCTTGGGGCCATCCCATGGCTTTGGTCACAAGACACCTCAGGCACATCTGGGGCTCTTTTATTACTATATATTGCACACAATGCATAATGAAAGACTAGAGTCAGGGAGCCTTGTGATGGTCTCCTTCAGTAAGATATGTAAATTAAGGTTAGGGACCTTGGTATGAGGAAATACTTTATGTAACAATCTATAAATACACTTGTGTATGGCTGTTTCTCCCCAAGCCCAGCCCAGTCCAATCAGTCCAGTCTAGTAAGTCCATCAGAAGAGGCAGGACCCTGTTTGTGCCTCCAAATAAATAAGGAAACCATCAAGAGAGTGTGTGTGTTTTTCCCCTAACCCCCTCAGATAGAAAAGTCCAGTAGGCGCTGTGCATTTCCCTTCGAGCTCTGTGGTGCCTGGAGGCTGGTCCCCCCAGGCGGCATTAAAAGAGGCTTTGAATTTCATTGGAAGGGTCAAGGGAACTGCAAATAGGTGACATCAGAGAGGTGGCAATTTATTTGAAGGATGCTCTGGTGTCAATGTGGATGGTAGCAATAGGAGGCCAGAGAGAAAACAGAGAGACCAGGTAGAAAGATGAGGCTCTGGGACACTTGGGAAGAGCTGGTGAGTTACAATATGACAGAAGACGTCATATTAAATATTAGCTTCCTGGGACCAGAAAGATGACTCGGGGTTAATAGTATGCACTGTTCTTGCTGGAGACCCAAGTTCAGTCTCAGTGCTCACAATCACTTGTAAGCTCCGGGGGATCTGATCTGTCTTCTGGCCTCCATCAGCACTTGCATTCATGTGCACATACCCATACATAGACACATACAAGCACACGTAATTCAAAATAAATCTTTAAATATCAGCTACTGGCACTGTGTAAAGTAGAATCAAAAGTATTGGCTAGGTGGAGGTTAAAAGAAAGACACAGATTTATGCTGAATGTAGGGCTGTTGGCTGGAGTAACTGAGAGCCTAGCACAGAGTTGAGTCTGGGAGGAGAGCGGGCTTGATGAGTCAAGGAGAGGAATTCAGACTCAGAAGGTGCTGCCTAGCCTCCTGTGGCTCCATCAGGATGCCAACGGAAGACAGGTGGCACAGTCACATCGTAGAGGAGGACTTTTGGTTTACAGGGGGAACTATTCACCAAGTGTAGGCGGGGCACGGAGGAACCACAAGTGTGCGTGCGCTGAGACTGATTCTCACACGTGGGATGGGAGATGGGAAATGGGGCGAGGAAAGGCTACCCGTGGGAGTAAACAGGATGAGGTTCAGAGAAACGGATTCAAATGTCTCTGCCTTCTCTGTGTTTGCTTACACATTTCTACCCCGGACGTCTCCCCGTGGTGTAGATTTGCCTCTGAAAACGTGCATTTTTAGTCATTTCATTTGGGCTTTGAAGAAAAGGTAAATAAGCTGGGCAGTGATGGTGCACACCTTTAATCCCAGCACTCCGGAGGCAGAGGCAGGCAAATCTCTGAGTTCAGGGCCAGCCTGGTCTACAGAGAGAGTTCCAGGACAGCCAAGACTACACAGAGAAACCCTGTCTGGAAAAAACAAACAAACAAACAAACAAACAAACAAAACAACAACAACAAAAAACCCCCACTAAAATCTGAAAAAAGGGAGGGGAGCTAAGTAGGGAAATTTCACCCCAGCCACCTCTGCCTTTTGGCCCCTGGAGATGAGATGGGAGGTTAGAGACCCTCTGACACCATCCTCGATGACTTCTTATGCTTTCTGTGCTCTGAAATGTGTTTGTACTTTGAAAATTCTTTCTCCTCTGTGTGCTTTCTGAAGAATCCAGGTGACTCCAAAATCTGTAAGTCCCCTTTTGTTGCCATAGAAACCATGCACCACAACCACTTGAAACCAGTTTTTATTTTCTACCTACCTATTATCACTGTCACTACTGCTGATAATTCTCTCAGGAATTGTGATTGTTCCTGCCTGCAGTGGAGAATCCATGTTCCATTTCCCTCTGCCCTTCTTGAATAATGGATCAACCCAATCCCAGAATATTCAGGTTGTTTCCCAGGGCCATCTCCAGTGACAATTACTAATTCAGCCCAGGTCCCAAGAGACAACAGATGGTGCCTTCAAATTGCATCATGCAAGGGTGATTTGTTACAAAGGTCTTTTATAAACATGGACGAAATACAAGGGACTCGTGAGTACTGTGAAGAACCAGGGGCCTTAACAATGGATTTGATTGCTAGGACTTCAGGCCACAAAGAATAAGAATAAGAAGCAGCCAGGAACTGGAGGTAATAGTTCTATAGAGCATGTCACATATTTGGTTCAAGCACACAGCCAGTCCCAGGTTAAACTCTGTCTGAGGTGGAGGTCAGATCTAGGGTCTCGTCTATGCCAGCAAGCATTCTACCACTACGCTACACCCACCCCCAAGCTAACTCTGTGAGGGTAAGCACCACATTCCCAGTCTGCTGGCTCCCTTCTGTCTCCTTTTAGGGTTCCACATTGCCTGAAGCCAAGGGCCAGAAGCCTGTTGTGGAGTCCACACCCACCAGCCTCAAAGACAAAAAGCAAGGCTGAGAAGGGTGGAGACCAAAGAAGAGCAGACTTGAAAGCTGTCACATTCAGACAAAGAGAAATATCCATGGGCACTCAACTGTATGAATTCAGAGTCCTAGAAAGAGTTGAGATGGAGATAAAAACCTGTAAAACATCTGTAGAAATATGAAGTCAGGGAGATAAGGCCATGTAGGAAGTTATAGAAGGGAAGTCTGACAGCATCACTTGGCCTCCTGTGGCCAGAGTGCTGGAAAAGAACAGGGTTGACTGGTGAGTGGAAAGAAGCCAAGAAGGGTGGATCCCTAAAAGACCAGTGAAGGAGTCCCCGGATGAAAGGTGTGATAGAAGGTCTCAAATATTGCCGAGATTCAAGGGCTGAGATTATAAAGCAGCTCTCATTTCCTTGTTCACAGCCTCCAAAAAGTAATGGGAGCTCCGTGAGGTGGGGTTATATCCTTAGGGCAGTGAATGGTGGGAGCAAGAGTCAATGAGGGGGGCTGGAGAGATGGCTCAGAGGTGAAGAGCATTGGCTGCTCTTCCAGAGGTCCTGAGTTCAATTCTCAGCAACCACATGGTGGCTCACAACCATCTGTAGTGAGATCTGGCGCCCTCTTCTGGCCTTCAAGCAGAACACTGTATTCATAATAAATCTTAAAAAAAAACAAATTCCATGAGTAAGTAAGGCCACCATCAAGGTTGACAGGATGTGTGCTAGCCTGAGCTTCACTTGGAAGAGCTCGTAGGAAATAACAAAACAGTAGCTCCAGGAACCCTGAAGCATTTGCCTCTCAGGATGTGTGTTATTTTTGTATAAAGCATGTCTTTGAGTAGAACCATGGATGTTCACATCTCCAACAAACTCAGGTAAAAAAAGAATTGCTGGCCAGAAGCCAGGCTATCTCATCTATCTGGGAGCTCTCCCACGACAACCTGAACTGGCTACTGAAATGCTGCCAGCATTCTTCCTGTCTCTTGTTTCTGCTCTAATCTGATGGCTTGATTTTCTCAGACTAATGTCCTCCATACAGCAGGAAACATGTCCACTACTGGCTATATCCCCAGTGTCCAGACTATGCCAACACATAGCAGATATCCAGTAAACGTTTGTTGAATGAATCAATTGGCTCCAAGTGGAAAGAGACTACATTTACCTTAGTTCCAGCTCAAAATGTCAAAGGTTAGACCCTGCTTAGATGTAATCTCTGGCTAGTCAGCCATGGCCAGCAGCTGTTGTAATCCTCATTAAACCTGAATGGAAGGGATGAGAAAGGAAATTCCAAAGGAGGAATGGAAGATTCCATTGCCGGAGAAGGAAGGTACAGCAGTCACCCAACAAATCCTCATGTCGTAAAGTGTATTTTATGATTGCATTGGTTTAAAAATACATTATTAATATACACTTGTAGGGTTTAGCTAAGAGGTTTTATTTGAGTTCAATATTCAGAGGCGGGCTTTGAGGAAGTGTTTGGTCCTTGGGGGTGCTAACCTAATCAATAGATTAATCCACTAATACTCTTAGTTGGTCTATTGGAAGGTGGTGGAAACCGGGGAAGGCGGGGTCTGCGTGGAAGCAGCAGGTTTCTGGATGTAAAATTTGTCTCCTTCCACTCTCTGCTTCTTGGCCATCTGTGAGGTCATGATGCTCAGCCACAAGACGAGCCCACAGGCGTGGGACCAATGCTGGTGGACTAAACTCTCTGAAACCGTGTCCAAAAGAAGCCTTTCCTTTTGTTTTTCCAGGTGTCTGTCAGGACCATGGCACACTGACATGACACAAAAGCATTTTCTGTAGCCTCAAGGCCAGTTTTGTTCTTGAAATTAAAAAAAAAAAAATCAGGCCTGTCCTGGTTTGCTGTCTGACGCTGTGAGAAAACACTGACCAAAAGCGTCTTGGGGAGGACAGGATTTATTCCGTCTTATAGTTCCAGTTCATCACTGAGGGAAGTCAGGGCAGGAACTGAAGCAGAGGCCATGGAGGAACACTGCTTACTGGCTTGCTCCTCATGGCTTGCTCAGTCTGTTTTCTTATAGAACCCGGGACTAGAACCTGCCCAGGTGTGGCACCGCCCACAGGGGCTGGACCCACCCACACGATTAATAAAATGCCTCACAGACAAGTCCATGGGCCATTGATAGAGGTGATTCCTCCATCCACTGAGCGTCTGTCTCCTTAGGTGATTCTAGCTTGTGACAAATTGACAAAACCTAGCCAGCGCATGGCCATTTGGGGGGGCCTTAAAGTAGCCTGAGTCCTGAGCCCTGCAATGACCAGGCTACTCAGAGAAGGCAGCCGTGAGAGCAAGTGGCTGCCACTGTTGTCGTGGGATCTAACTCAGAGTCACGTGTGTAGGCAGGGCCTCTTGACACGTTGAGGGTATGTTGGCTAGAAATATTTCCTAGTTGAACACAAGGAAGACTGTGGGAAAGGGGTGTCCCGGTGGCAAGTCAGGAAACTACACAGGGAACAGAACATGACAGCACATGGTACCATCAAGTCCTTCTAGAAGAAAGCTTTTAAAACATGTTCTGTTCAAACCCCCTTCATACTCAAAAACATTATAAAACCCTGAGCATACAAAATAAATACACAAATAAAACATTTACTAATAATGTAAGGTTTATTTTTAAACAGTTCTTTGGTATACACATAATTTTACCATTTATTAAAAGTGAAAGGAAATTTGCATACTAATGAGATGGATGTGCTGTCTAATATCATACAATCAAAGGCATACTAATTAGATACATGCTGAGAAATGACAGTAGGAAAATATTAAAAAGTCTTTTGTTTTCCATAACTAAACTGTTATGTTTCTATTATTTTGTTTATGCAATAAAAACAGTGCAATCCATAACGCTCAGTAATCTCAAGTCTGAGCCGAGAGGTGGCTGGTTGGTGTCTCATGGCATGACAGTATTCACAGTACAAAATAACACATGCTGTATTTATTTTTGTTTTGATCTTTTGAGACAGGGTCTCACTGTGTAGCCCTGGCTGACCCCAAACTCAGAGAGATCCGCCTGCCTCTGCCTTCTGGGTTCTTCCATGACGGGCGTGCATCATCATGTCCAGCCCACGCTATAGCTGATAACCCCAGCTGCAGTGAAGGAACGCTATGCCACAGGTAAGTGCTGACAGAAACACAGGGGATTGCATGTCTGGTTTGGAATTATGGCCCATTGAGTGTTCAGAAACATTTTATCATTGACACATGTTTTAACTCAGCCTTCCTCTCAAGTTCTGCCACCCCGTGTGTGGTCATGACCCACAGTTAAGAAACTTTTCTCTATAGGACTCACCTTCTGGTGATCAGTCTTTTGAACATTGGTTCCATGCTCACTCAGTTTTGTTTCAGAGCCGAGGGCTACAAGCACCTATTAGGAAGCCTCGTGGTTTATGGCCAGTGCAGATGAATTTTTAAGGGACCAATGCAAGGAGATGTTATCATAAAAGGATTCGGGTCCACACGTCAAGTTCTGGGAATGGCCCTGGCCAGGAATCTTGGAGAAGGTAGCCCTGGGAACATGTGGCTACTGCCTTTCTAACCAGACCTGATTCAAAGCTGTGCAAGGGCTCAACCTGCTAGAAGCCCATTGTAAAGAATGTACACAGAGGACTGACTACCTGAATCCTCCGTCAGCTCTATTGGAGAGTCTAACTATCGCTTCACTTTTCTAAGCATGGCAGCACAGAGCAGAGGAAGTCACCCAAAGAAGCAACTCGGTGGTAAGTCATGGTCCAAATGGGAGAGACTTTACCTCACCACTACTGCTCACAATGGTTAGACTCCTCAGTGCGGTGGTAGGGAGTCTTTGTTCCTTTTACAGGTGTTCGGTGAACATCTTTGATAAGGCAGACCCTCTGAGAGATGCTGGGGACACGGAAGCAAAGGTGACCTCCCTGCCTGGCTGCTGGGGACAGAAGACTGGGGTGAGGAAAGTGGCAACTTGGCATGATGATGTGATTGTGGTGGGCTCAAGAAAAGCACAGGGGGAGACCCCTGTCGGAGGCTGTGGAGCAGCTGAGACTAGCAGGAAATATAGGATTTGCCTGGGAGAGGGAGTAAGAGAATAGAGAACTGCAAAAAACAAACAAAAAACAACAACAAAAAAAACCCATTAATATCCACCACAGCCAGGTCAGTAGCCTGTCTCACTCTGGGAGCTTCAAGTCACTCAGTACAGACGTTCAGAACCGTAAGCAAGGGATCGGGGGAACTATCTGGCCAAGGGCAGTGTGGGCCTGCTGACTGGGTGTGGATGTTACTTACCCACTTGTCCTCGATGGCAGCATGGCTCACTCCCCTCCTTTTCTTTCTAACGTTAACTTCGCGGTGAGGCCCACTCTGCTCAGACCGTCCCCACATCTACGCTCCTCACTCCGTAGCTGCTCCTGCCACCCTTTCTGCCTATGACACTTGGATGGACGCTGTGCGTGCTCTCCTAGCTAGGATCCAAGTGCTTTAGGGCTGCCCACTCACCTCACATACTAGGGGCGCCTGTTTCTTCCAGGGCTCCACCCTCACCTACTGCCTTCTCTTCTCTAGAACAATCAAGGCTCTAGGGCGAGGCAGGCTGTGTAAAGGTCAGGATGATGACACACTCAAATCCACCTATGTTCTAGTCACTGACTGTGATGAATTCACTACTCTTGTGGCCAGGGAGAATTGAGCTTGGGGTGGGGGAGCAGAGACAATGATCACATTTTAGGGTCACTTGGATTCTTGCAGTCCCACAGAGCACACAGGCATAGGAAAGGAGGAATCTACATCTGTGCTCTCGACACAGCGAAAAGTGAGGCTCTGGGGGTCGGGACCAGAATGGTCTGGGGTGAAGAAGACTACTCTGGCCATCGCTGGCTTTGGAAATTGAAAGAACAGCAGCTGGAATCCGGAAGAGACAGGGAACGCCCCCCTCACCTAAAGCCTGAGGAGAAGTGGACCCTCTGATGCCTTCCTCCCGCCCAGCGAGACCTCTTTGCAGACGCCTGCCACCACAAACCCCCCCTCGGTGTGCTCTCCAGCTGCCCCAGGACTCACACCCAGTTGGTTTCAGTTCAGCAGTTGTACCTCTGCTGACCCTCAGACAAAGTTTTACACCAGATGTCTCCTCCTGTGGGTCCATTTTCTATTACTTTAATAAAATACACAAAGCCGAGTACATTCCAGAGAGTCTGGTGGCTGGACGTGTCCAGAAAGCATGGCGCCAAGTGGTTAACTGCACTCACTGTTCTTGAAAGACCTGGGTCTGGTTCTCAGCACCCACACAGCAGCTTGCAACCACGTATAGCTCCAACTCCAGGGGATCTGAAGCCTTCTTCTGGCTTCTACGGTCATTAGGCAAAATACTCACACATAAAAATAAATTTAAAAAATTTTTATTTTATTTTTTTTAAAAGCAGCATAGTACCAATGTCCTGGTGACAACTTCTTGGCTGTGACTAAAAAGGGAAAACAAAATGGTAGCATATAGGAGCCAAGCACAGGCGTGTGTGTGTGTGTGTGTGTGTGTGTGTGTGTGTGTATGCTCACTTTATAATGACATAGTAACAGACATGAACTTACTCAAAAAGACCAACTGTGGGCAGTGGACGATACCCTCCACGACCTAATTACCTCACACAAGGCCGTAGCTGCAGCACCACAATAGCACCGCCTGGGGAGCAACCTCCCTGGACATGAACCTTGGGGAAACACGTGAAGACTCATCCAAGCCATACCCCTCCTGCTTAGGGTATGTGGGTCCTCTGAACCTGGCACACCCCAGGGGCACACTTGTATCTTTCAGTGGAGTGGACCTGAACTGCACACACCCATCTTGTGGCAAGAGCTGAATGCTGAAGAGATGTGGGGTCTAGGAGGTGCCCCAAGGCATGACTTAGTGTGCCAAATCCCCCTCATGCCCACTCTTTTTTCCATTCTCCGGCTATCATCCTGGGGCCAGACTTCCTTTCCTGGACCTCAGGTTCCCATCCCCATCAATAGAACAGAGTTTGTAATGAATGACACACAGGGCCTTCCAAATGGTACACCCTGACACTTCACTGAAGAGTATGTGTGAGTGACTGGTAATGAAAAATGATTGACACCGTTAGACATTGGGGAAGAGCAAAATCAAACCCACAGTGAGACATACCCATGCACAGCCATGGAAAACAACGATCACTTTCAAATATTTTATTTCAGTTTACAAAGGCAAAGTCTATTTAGTTGTTGGGGTTTACAGAGGACTGAATGAGGGAGACTTCCCTGAGGTAGCCTAGGAATAAATAAAACATTGACAATAGTCAAATACATAAGAGATCACACCAGCATTCTCCTATTACTTCACACAGTCCTATACAATTACTTCTCATCGCACTGTATCATGGACCACGTCTGCTTTTGGCAAGCAACCTGCTTCTGGATCAGGAAAGGTCATAGAATACCAACTCAATATGGGAACTGCCTATGTTGGTCTGAGGAACCTTGTGTAGTCATCCACCAGGAGGGTTTACATCTTTTTCTCATGAAAGACACAAGCTACAGACAGAGCCAACTGTAGGCAGAGACCTCACAGCTGTGGTGACATTTTTTACCATAACTAACCATATCAGAAAAGGAGAGATGGACAAGAGAGGACCTTGACACATCACCAGGGACTTCCCAGCAAAAATACAAGATCTAAACAGATTTCTTTAACATCATTTTGTCTGTACAAGTTGAACTTGAGGAATCCTGGGCATCTCTGGATCTGGCAACTCTCCTTGTACAGATCTTACAATAAAAGAACAATTTCTCTGCCTCTCCAAGCCCCACCCCTCCCCAGGAAATCTCCAAGGACACTGTAGGTTCAAAAGCTATCCCAAGAGCTAGTTTCTTCCATTCTCCCTCTCTAGTTTGGGAAGGAAGAGCTGAAACACTGTCACAGCAAAGTCAAGGATGAATACATGGTCACAGGTGCTGGGGAGCAAGCTGTGGTCACCCATTGAACTGATGACCATTCAAAAGTAAACAGACCCAATAGTGTTGAAGACAAGCTTCCACATAAAAACTCACACAACAAATGTGCACAGCATCATTGGGCATGGTCCCAAAGTGAAAGCAATTTAAATTGCCACCTACTAGTGAACAGAGAGACAAAATACCACATATGTCCCAAGAGTGGGTGCAATTTAATCACAAATAGCACCAAATACTGCTGCCAGCAACGACTCAGGTGGACTTCTGCATCATGATGCAGTGTGAAAGAAACCAATCATAGGAGGCCACACCCACTGAATAAAATCACGTGAATAAAATTTACATGAAATATCAGAATAGGCAGTCCATACAGACAAAACATAGAGTAGGGATTTCCTTGGGTTGTAGATGTAGAAAGAATATGAAATCTCACTTTGGAAAAATGTTCTAGAATTAAACTAAGAGATAAAGTAGCGGTAAGGTAGCACACACCTTGGTAATGTGCTAAAAACCATCGATCTGCACTCTTCATCAGGGCAAAGAATATCTCAAGATTTTTATAATAGCCTCTATGTAGTACTAGTTGTAAAAGAAATAGTAAAATGAACATATATCATTTAAAATTGAGGGGTTTTATATGGGACACTACAAATCCCACATAAAACACCAGAAATTACTCTGATAAGGCAAGGAGCATCTGGTAACCAGAATGGCTTTTTAAACAGAAGCAATGCTATCATTTAGGAACTAGGGGCTCAAACCCACCAATACCAAGCAGATTTTGCTAAAATTTGATGCACTGCATAGCTTCTTTCCCAGCACCTGTATTATACAACCATGAGAACCACTGTTCATGGAGTCCTTTCATACTGCAGAACAAACTGTCATTTATCTAGACAAGGGAGTCTACAAGTGCAAAACTATTTTCCCAATAATGCTAAAATGTTATCTGCATTAACACGCAACGTGTTCATCATTGCTCTTTTCAAATGAGTCCATAAGTATTTTAAGTGCCTCTGTTTTAAGTTCCAGTGTGGTGAATATCAATAGTTTTAACCCACATAAACAAAAGCTCTTTGGGTCATTTCAGTAAGTTTTAAGTGCATGGAGGGACAGTCACATCTTAAAGCATGATGTTGAGTAAGAAGGGAGACACAGAACACTACCTATGTGTTGAAGGTGCCTAGACACAGGCGAGGCTTTGTTAGAGCATTAACAAAAGGCACAACTGATTAGCTGCATAGTGGACAGCCTTCCATGAGGGAGGAAGGAAGGCACAGCACTGAGAAACCCCATTAGAGAACAAAGCAAGAGAAAGGCCTCTGAGACCACTCTTAGACCACTGAGAATGGACTGCTATGAACTGCAGCACATGCTGAAATTCAGCTCTCTGCACTAGAGTTCCCATGCCCTTGCCCAAAGGAAAATACTATCAGCGACTGATGCTGCTGTGGCTGCAGGTGGCCATGACAACAGTGACGCCAGACTACTTGCTCCTGGATCTCCAGCATCATCACTTCCTGAAGATGCCCCATCCTGAAGGATTTTCTCCAACAAATGCACCCAAAGTGAAAAGTCAAAAACAACTTTCCTTGTTGACCAAGGACACAGAGAAAAATGAGACTTGGCAGAGACACAAAGAATCCAGAGGCAGGGGTCATAAGTTTACAGGGGCCTGCTCCTTGAAATGCACAACTAGACAGTGACAATGGCTCAGTGAAGAACACGCTTCTGTGGCAAGCATGAGGACCTGAGTTTGATACCTAGAACTCACATACAAGAGCCAAGCATAGAGCCAAGCACACTCTTGAAATCCATCTCAGCACTGGGAAGGCAGGGGCGGGTGGGGCTCACTCACCAGCCAGCTTCGGAGGTCTAGGCCAATGAGAAAACAACATAGACAACAAAAAAAAAATGATGACAGTTCCTGAGGAATGACATCTGATATTAACCTCTGGCCTTGACTTGTATGTGCAGACAGCCTACTTTATGGAGACCATCGATGGCTCTATAATGCCGCCTAATCATATGGTTTCTGCTTCCCTGGGGTCACTGACTGAAAACCCACTGCTTGTCAAAGAAACACATCATGCCATCACTCAGAGTAAAGGTGGTCGCTGTTTGGAGCATTGCTACAGGCCATGCCTTCATATTCCACCAGGCAAAGGACTGAGGGACCCTGCTATGCAGAACCGCCTCACTGGTAGGCAGATCATCCTAGTGGGATTTCTCTTTTCCTGAATTCCATACAAAAATTCCCAGACTCTCCTCCTGCTCCTCCTGTTTAGAAAGCCTTTGCATCTCCCAGCCCTGTTCTTCCTCCTCCCCTGCCCTTAGGAACTTTCTATGGGTACACCTTCACTCTAACACCAGCACACTTCTTCTCTGACATGGTCCTTCTTCGGAACCATGGGACTCATTTGTAGAGCCCAGGGCTAAAAGCGAACTATTTCAAAAAAATCATTAAGAACTTCAAGGTGGCAAGAACAGAGTGCTAAGCCAAAGCCAAGGCCACATGTGACCACACCGGCACACAGGCAGTCCCTTCAGGCCATTCCTCTTAAATATAGAGAGAGAAAGGAGCCCTCAACAAGCAGCCCAAGGCAGAGCAGGCCAATGGCGCCTGTGCCAGCAACTTACCACGAGCAGGGGACGTGCTGCCTCCAAGGTGGTTAGGGGAGCACTCACAACCTCAGTGTCTTTCCTGTGTAATTGCTACAAGTGGCCAGAGCACAAAATGCAAACTGAAGTTGAAGGTTAAGGAACACAAAGATTTCCGAACACTCATTTTAAAAACCAGTCAGGTCTCAAAGAATCCTCCCTGAGTACAAAACCAGGCTGTAGACCATAAAGAGCCACTCACTCACCCTGCTCCCGGGTGTCGGCGACTGCAGCTGTGGAGGACCTGGAGGCTTGGGAGCTCAAGACAGGCAACATGGGGGCATGGGGGGTGCCAGGAGGGACTTCCTATTGTTAGAAAAGGCAAGAGGGTGTGAGGTGCTGGGGAATTTCTTTCCGGTGCAACTTCTCTCTCAACTTCTGGTTTCATGAGTCACCGAAGTCCTGCTCCTCAGCTGATGGGAGGTTTCATTAAAGGCAGAAGGTGAAACCAGTTCACTGGGAAGGAGCAGAAAAGCCACAGGCAGGGGAGTGGGGAGGGAGGGAGGGAGGGAAGAAGGGAGGGAAGAAGGGAGGAAAGAAACTATCTAAAAGACTTGAAACCAAAAGTTCTGGAGCATTAAGCCCCCGCCCAGGGTGTTCCTGAGCTAGGAGTTATACAAATGCCTCAACCTCCTGGTGCTGGTTACCTTACATTATATGGTTCCTGCCATCCCAGCCCCATGCAAAACACCCACCCTTAGCATTCACTGCTTCAAGAGTCAGAAAGCTGCTAAATTCCACGGTGACAACCCAGAAACTCAGACAAGCCGGAGCACGGTCCCCAAAATAAAATGTTGCTGGCCATTTCCAAAGGGGATAAAAAGTGGATGCCAAAGTGACACCGGGAGATCGGCAAGGAAGGAACCTGACCCAAGAAGGCTAGCACCAGCGAGTCACAGCTCTGCCACGTCAACAAAATCAGAAAAAAATGAAAGCCGTCTGAAAAAAGAGGCTGGCTTCCGGTTTTGTTTTGAGTTGAGGGTTAGGGTCACAGGCGATGAGTTGCCTGGAAGAGCAGGACAAGAGACCCCCCCAAATTCTCTACACCTCTAGAAAACGAAGGCAAAGTCATGCATAGCCCTCTCTGGGGACTGCTACAGCAAGGCCTGTTGGTGGACAGGCGGCCGATCAGGAAGGAGGCTGCTTGAGGAGGTGAACACGAACCAATGCCAAATCAAAGACCTGGATAAAAACCTAACGACACAGGCTGACCAGAGCCTTCTTTCCAGCCCTGGGGGCTGAAAGATGGCTTCCTGTACAGAAAGGGCAATGTGCCAGCCTGAAGCACATTTTTCTATAAACACATGGAGGAACAGAGAGAGGGGGTGGAGAGAGAAGGGAGAGAGGGAGGGAGAGAGGAGAGAGGAGAGAGGAGAGAGGAGAGAGAGAGAGAGAGAGAGAGAGAGAGAGAGAGAGAGCGAGAGAGAGAGAGCCTGCAACCCCCACACTCTCCAATCAGCTCAGAGCAGCAGCAATCAGCAGAGATGTCCTGAAGACAGCATCACCACCACAGAGTTATCCTGACCTCCAGAGCAGGGCAGCACCTCATCACAAACAGCAACCAGGCAACCACCCATTCTGTGGGGCTCTCCCTTCTTGGAGGAGTCCTATCTCGATCGGAAGCCTCCAACACCATATCCTAAGGTCACCCACCGGAAGCCTCCACTACAGGACACAGCCCCCACTTGGTCCAAGATGCCCACCCCCAGCAGGTGCAGGAACCCACCTCTTCCGAAAAGTTACATGGCACAAGTAACTGGTGATTTCTGTGATAAGGATGCCCACCCCACTGGGAATGCAACACTCCCGCAGCAGAATTTCTTTCGTCTTTCTCAGCTCCATCCATTGTTCCCCTTAGAGCTCCCTGAGAAAATATAACCTACGTTTCCCTAAACTAGATCTTCTGTCTGTCCAAAAAGGTGTATAAATGCCATAGCCTGAGGCTTGGGACCAAAAATAAAAAAAAAAGAACAACTCTTTGACCAGTCTAGAAACATCCTTCAAAAATCTGTTTCTCCCAAGCAACAATGAGTCAAGCTGCTTTGGCCCCCTCACCCTACACTGGGAATCTCAGCCCTGCTCGAGGGAACACTGTCCATACCTTGTCCCCATCTAATGCCTCTCCGGATCTTGGAGCTGTGCTTGCCTGAAAGCCTTTCCTTATTCTGGAAAGTGCAAAAGAACCACTGCACAAATGTGTCCAAGAGGGGCACCCCATTCCTGAAATGACAGAAATGATACCAAAACAAGGGTCAGCCTGACTCTGAGCTCCCTCGGGTCCTCAGCATCTGACCCTGACTCTTAGAGCCAGAATCTGGAGCATCCAACGAGTGGGGCCAAGCCTCCAAAGGTCAACCATCAAAAGCATCAGAGGCCCTCATCACAGCCAACAGAGCGGTATGTGGGCCTCAGAGCTCTTAGAAAGACCTCCTAAATAACAGAGATTCCAGATGCCTCCACTATGACTCCCATCTAACCCGTCAAAGAGCATACTGTTTGTTCTGGCGCCTACTTGAGGGAGGAACCAGCCACTCTCAGGTTTGTAGTCAAACAAAACAATATTCACTATACGAGAGGATCCAGTTGCTGCTCCCCATACAACATTCGCTGTTTGACCATGACTCATATGTTACTCAAAAGGAGAGGACCCAAAACAGTTGTGTAGCACTTCATAGCCTCCCAAACCTTTAGGTTTGAATAACAGGACCTACATACATACAAGAACTGAGCAGCCCAGATCAGGACCCAGTCCTTTGTTTCAAGTGGAGCTGGGATTCGGAGAGTCTACAGTCCTTCATCTTCGAAAATACCCTTTCCCAGGACTGCACGGGCACCGTCAGTCAGTGTACAGACATAGTTTGGAATCAGCAAGATTAAGAAATCTCAACAAACAACAGCGCAGCAGGCTATAACCACTTACAGAGGTTCACCCCAGAGGGAACACAGAAATGCGGTGATTCTCCACCAGGGTGACTCTCCTCCCTTCTCAGGGGACATTCAGCAAGGTCTAAAGATGGTTTCCATTGTTAAAACTGGGACAAGATGGACGGAAGGTAATACGCATCTAACGGGTGGAGGCCGGATACTGCCAATCATCCTACAATGCACGGGACAGCCTGCCTCCCCACCCCACCCCCCACACAAATGATTCAGTTCCAATGTCAACAGTGCTGAAGCTAAGGAGGTCTGCCCTAAATACAGGCCCTTGAACCCCACCTGAGGCGTCCAGCAGGAGCCAGGACCTCTCTGAACACCTCAGCTAAGTTGTAGACCCTGTTGCCAGGAGCCAACAGTGTAGACTCTAGAAATGCAGGCACAAGACACCAAGACCCCAGGGATTTCTGGAAATGGGGCTCCTCAGCCCCTCATGTCCCTTCATGAGTCCCTGTAATTATCAAATGCTCAGCTATCAAGGTCAGGTACTCTTTTTTTTTTCCCCCAAGTAGTCCAACTTGGAAAGAATCTCCATAACTAAAAGAAACCTGGTTCAAATGAACCGCTCCTACTCATGACCTCATTTAAACCGCCCAGGTATCCAGTTGGGACCATTATCACCACATGACAGAAAAGAGGACTAGGGTACAGAGATTTAGACAGTGCTTCCAAGATGGCACAGCTGGGAAGTGGTAAGGCCACAGAAATGTCTCCCCAGGAACGCCGGATTTGAAGGCCACTTGTGGACCCTGCAGCGGGAACGCAGGCACCCTGGCTTCACCCAGCTCTCAATCTGGCTCACACAGATGAAGTGTGAATGCTGAGCCTAAAGACGTCAATACGGGCACTCCTATTCAGGTAGACGTGCAGGGATCTGCCATGGCGGCTGCCACAGAGGTGGATTCCAGGCATTAATCTTTGCTGCTCACCAGAAACTCGTCACTGCCCTGATTTCCACAGGTGCAGATGTCCCCAGGTTCAGCGCTGGCCCGTTCACTGCTCCCGATACGGTGCCTCTGGGACACCATCAGCTCCTTCTCACCTCCACCCTATCTCAATGGCATCGGTGGCTGATTTGTGCCGTCAGCAAACCAGCTCCAGGATTCATCTCCTACCCCTGACTTGCCTGCTCAGAGGTCACCAGGCCTCATTCTGTGCTCCCTCGAGGCCCAAAATCTGATATTATCTAGAAATAAAGAAAGGAAAGGAGTCGTCAGTCCCAAGGTTTCCTCATTTTGCTTTAGTCAAGCTGCTGCTGGGGTCCCGTGGCCTCTCTCTGCTTTTATTTCATGACAGGAGGCTCTACCCATAGGCCAGGCAGGCTACAGATCATGCAGGAACAAACCTTATCACGTCAGGAATCGGTCCTGAGCTTGAGAGGGCCAAAGAGCTGTGTGCCTCGTCCTTACATCTTGATGGTCATTCCTTCAGTCTCATCACTATTGAGACCCACCCGGCACGTCATCTTTTCATCCCCAGGAAGCCTGGGACAATCAAGAAACTGCACTTATCCAAACTGTGTTCAGAAGCACGTTTCTTTGATAGGTTAGTGATATATTCAAATCTAATGTGTGTTTGTTTCAGAAAATAACTGGACTGGCGAGGTGGCGAGGTGCGTCAAGGTGCCTGCTCCCAAGCCTGACGACATCACTTCTGTTCTGGGATCCTATAGGGTAGATGAAGACAATCAACTCCTACAACTTGTCCTCTGTCCTCCACATGTACACCATGGCACAAGCATACCCTGTCCCCCCATCTCACACACACACACACACACACACACACACACACACACACACGCAATGCAATTTTTTTTTAAAAAAGAAAACAACATTCAACCAGATTCACCAGATGGGACAGACTTGTCAGATCCACTTTTTCAAATCTGATTTAGGGGCAGGTAAGAAGGCTCAACCAATAAAGACACTTGCTGCCAGCCCCAAGGACCTGATTTTAAGCCCCAAGACCCACACTGTGGAAAGAAAGACTAACTCTTGATAGGTTGTGCTCTGACTGCCACACCTGTCTTCACATGCATGTGCACATGCCCACATCCATGTACACACACCCAACAATCAATCAGTTGGTAAGTGTACCTTTAAGAAAATGAACAAATAGGTTTTAGATTGATTTATTTTATATGCGGGTTAGGTGCACCTACGTCTGCACCACATGCATACAGTGCCCACAGAGGCCTGAAGAAGATGCCAAACACTCCAACTGGTGCTACAGATGCTTGTGAGCCACCATGTAGGCACTAGGGATCCAACCTGGGTCCTCTGAAAGGCTGGTCAGTGCTCTTCACCTGTGAGCTGTCTCTCCGGCCTGCAGCCCCGTTTTTAAAATGAGTTCAATGTTGTGAAGCTAAGCTTCCTGCCTCTCGGGGCTTGTAGCACTTGGCCAGCGCCAAGCCCTGCTCCTGTCGGATGTGCAGCCCTTCCCCTTCTCCAGGCATTTCCTACTGTTAGGGGACTGTCGTGTACCCAGAACCAACA
>CABHPP010106602.1:0-48685 GCA_902168425.1 Peromyscus attwateri
TGTGTGTGTGTGTGTGTGTGTGTGTGTGTGTGTGTGTATGTTGGATCAGGTTGTGATTTACAACATTGGGCATAGTTTTGTTTTAAGCAGGTAGCTCTGTTTCTGGGACTAAATTCTCTCCTACTCTCTGTCCGCATTGTACCATAAAGACACAGAAGTGATGGAAGAAAAAAAAGAGGGAGGAAATTCATAAGGGAAAGCAATTAACTGCATATCACAGTTAACATAAACAAAATGTAAACCTTGAGTACCAGGCAGCCACAGGCAGATGAAAGCAGACAACATGAGACGGCTCCTCAGTCCCCCAGCTGCACAAGCCTCTGTGACTGCATTTGAAAGCTCCACATATTAACTATTTTGCTCTTTTCAAAGTTTATAACCTTTTCCTTTTTGTTCAGCTGTGTTCTAATGATATTTTTTTCTATTAAAGAGGATCAGTTTATGAGAACAGGATGTTTGTATTAAATATTAAATCGTTAGGGCTTCTTCCTGAAGGTCTCAGCTTGGCTTCAGTTTTGATGGAAATAGACAAACGTACATTCCTGTAGAACTACAGAGAGTACAAAGAGTTTGTCAAATCTTGATAGTGTAACTCGGCATTGGGCCAAGAGCAGAATAATTGGTTAATGTTCCCATAGTGCTTTGAAGATGCAAAGTTCTGTGTAAGTTCTGAGTGATACTGTGAGGCAATCTAGCCTTGAAGATCTGATCCTAGGGATCAGGAGACGGACTGTTCCCCAATTGTCTTTCGAGGAGCAAAGACCCTGGCTTGTATTGATGAGCTAGATTTTCTGTGGAAGCTCTAGGAATTCTGGAAGCTAGCCCTTAATTCCAGCCCTTTCTTGGGTCTTAATTATACACTCAGCTGCATATGGGAGAAAATCAATGTCATCTTTGGCCTTCAGAGGCCATGTATTATCCTTGAAGCTGTCCTTCATTTCATGTGCAAACATTCTGGGATTAGCAGGTGGATGCTTGAGAAAATAGACAAATATATCATGGTAGGATTTTTCAACTCTTTTGAAGAAAGTCAATACAGTGTTAAAAGTGTAAAACACATGCGATAGAAAAATAGATGGTTGAATACTAGGGATAGAAAGAAAGATTTAAAATGAAATCTGGGGAATGGGAAAGGTCTGGACTCAACCAAAGTAAGGATGTATAAAAAACCATATAGTGTTGTGGGATATTTGTACCATGTGTGAAGATGTATTGCTGTGATTGGTGTAATAAAGAGCTAAATGGCCAATAGCTAGGCAGGAGAGGATAGACAGAATTTCCAGGGTGAGAGAGGAAGAGGAGGAGGAATCTAGGCACATGAATTTTGGCAGCAGACTTGGAGCAAGTCAGACATGCATTACTGAGGAGAGGTAATCCAGCCACATGGCAGAATGTAGATTAAAAATTAAGTTGCTGGGCGGTGGTGGCGCACGCCTTTAATCCCAGCACCCAGGAGGCAGAGCCAGGCTGGTCTCTGTGAGTTCAAGGCCAGCCTGGTCTACAGATCGAGATTCAGGAAAGGCACAAAACTACGCAGAGAAACCCTGTCTCGAAAAACAAAAACAAAAACAAAAAAATTAAGTTATAAGAGCTAGTTGGAAAAAAGCCTAAGGTAAGGCCAAGCTTTCATAATTAATAATAAGTCTCCATGTCATTATTTGGGGGCTGGTGATGCAAAGATAGTCCGACAAGAAATCTTACTACAATATAAGCACCCTCTTATTTGTAATCTAACTGAAAAAAAAGTGTATTTTATTGTTACTAATTTCTGTTTTATTTTATTTTATCTTTTTAGTTTAATAAAGCTATCCTACATGAATCAGTAACACTGGTCCTAGAAGTCACACTTTTTTTAAAAAAAACTTTTATTGATTCTTTGTGAATTTCACATTGTGCATTCTGATCCCACTTATCTCCCAGTCCTCTCGTATCTGCCCTCTGCCCTTGCAACCTAGCCTTCAAATCAAAACCAAATTGAAAAGAAAACCCCAAAAGCAAACCCAACCAACCAAACAAACAGCAAAGCAAAACACAAAAACAAAACCAAAGGAGGAGAATATTATTGTGGAAGCTATAGTGTGGCCTGTTGAATCACACAGTTTACCCTTCCATCCACTGAATCTATGAACTGTTGGAGCATGTGAAGGGGACCAACCTCCAGATCCAAACCAGCAGAATCTCCATGACACAGGGCAACAACAGGATATCCAAGAGGAACCCCAGTGAGAACCCATTATCAGTGGAAACCAGAAGCCTGGAGCCAGACCAATGACCAGGCAATGAACACTTGCAAGTAAAGAAGTCAGTGTTTAAAATCAAAATCTTAGTGTCAGATGTGTTGTCCCTTCCTGTGAGTTGTTAGGCAGGAAGCCTCCATAGGCTTCCAAACCAATACTGGCTATTATCCACTACTTGATTGCCCACAACAACAAGATACCAAGTTCCTATTCCTGCAGACACAAGCACACAAATCCAACTGAGACTGAGTTGGTAGCTTCATCTCTGCTGACTAGTATTCATAGTGCATGAAGGTGCCTTGCAAGCTGTTGTAGAAGCTAGCCACCAACAATGTAATCTAGCTGTAGATTCTATGTGTTCCAGTATTGACCTGCCACTGAATTATTAGTAGCATGAATGTTGCAGGGACAGATTTCCTGATGGAATCTGTAACCTGTTGCCTGATAGAGAACACATGCTTAGTACTGTAAACCTGGTCAAAAGGTTAGGGAGGTCATGAGCCCCATGAGATAATCAACTACTGATGTTTTACATGTGGTTCAAATTTACATGTAAATTTACGTGATGATTTACATGTGATTGAATTGTCTTTTAAAGGCTTATGTTAATACCCATAGACTGGTGCCCCTCTCAGTCTTAGAGTAGCAAGCTCCTTTTATCAGTGGACAATGGCTGAAGCAGACTAATAACTCAACCAGGTGCTGAGAACATAGGATGGCTGCATGCTTAGCCCCCAATGGGACATGTACATCACTCACTCTGAGGCTTACAGAACACTGCAGAAGAGAAGGGAGGACTGCAAGATGTGGATGATACGGAGGAGTATTATAAAATGCTGTCTTGTGGACATCACATGTCTGTTGCAGTCACGAGCACACAGCAACTATGACCATTTATCTACACAAGACCTGCACACAGAAAAAAAGACATGGGGTTAGAGCAGGGGAGGGGTACTAGTTGAAGAGGAAAAGGAGCTTATCAGGCATGGAAGGGAGGTAAGATAGGAAGGGGTGGTGGGAGTGGGGATATGATCACAATACATCCTGTACAAGTAGGAAACCATCTAAAATAGAAAAGGACTAAAAATCAAATACATGAATGAAAAATTCATAATGACAGATATAAATTATTATGTATCACTAATATATGTGAATAAAAGCTTTTAAAACTGAAAGTAATATGGCAAAATGAGTTTGAGGGACATATATTCCTTCCTTTTGAGATTATTGTTTCCATTACAGTCTGTCAAGTAGTTTGGAAAATGGATTTCAGGGACTGAACTCGACAAGGACTACATGAGCTGAGGACAAGGAAAAGGAAAGAGTTAAAGATGAAGAGGCAGGAAGCCATCACCATGCCCAGGCCTGGACAACAGAGCTGGAAGGCAGCTACTGGCCCTCAGGGTCTGCATGGAGTTCTGATCCCAGGCAAGACCCCACAGGAGGGGCCAGAGCCATAGAGAAGATGCAGCTATGTCCAAGAAGCCACTCAAAGCAGAGGGACAGGAAGGCATACCCTAGGACTAAGAAAGATTCTTCTTGCTCTTGACTTGGTTTCTAGGGCATCTAAATGACTTGGGAAAACAGAGACCAAGTGACAAAGGGATATGGAGAATATAGTCTGTGTGGATCAGTAATGTGGTATGGTTAGAAGGGTCTAGACCTGAGCCAGGTGGACAGGCACATGCATGATGCGTGCAGAGAAAGCCCTGCCACCAAGAAGTCTCTTACCACATTTCCACTGGGATCAGGCACCATTATTTAACTACAGTACATTTTCCCCCTTTTATTTATATTGGTCCTGAATTGACATCTTACATGGATTTCAAACTCTCTCTCAATCCATTAATTTTACAGTATTCTAGCTTGGTGGTGTTATACTGGGTTGAAAAGGGATATATAACAAGGGATATGGAGACTTAGACGTATGACTTCTTTGAATGGATGCATTTCTTCTTTCTTCACCCACCATGCATAGAAAAAGGTAGGGCACTGTGATACTTACATGGGAGTGAGTCCTGGCTAGGGGGAAAGATGTGGCACTCTTGCATTGGATCACACTGACAAATTGATGGAGAACAACAGTCCTCCTCGGGGAACTGAAATAAATGCTGTCAATAGAACTTTTATTCTGCAAGTGAGTATGAATGACATATGTGAAAATTACAACCAAGAGTGAATTATTGGTCTTAAGTGTCCTACTATCTCTACCTAGTTTGTGATTTCAGTTACCTCAAACTACATGAAAGGTAACAGCCACCTCTTCTATACTCTGAGACTCCTGTCTTGATGATTGGTCCTTCCTCGTACTATTGCTATTTCCTCTGGGTCTGGTCAAGGCCTTCTTCTAGGTATATCTTAAGTGTTTCACAGAAGCAAACATATGCTAAGAATATGCTGCTAATAGTTTATACACATATGCATGCATTTTTGACATGTGTACTCCTTATGAATCTTTTCTAGAGTATATATGAACATGTACATTGTGTGTATTTGCTTATATTATACTAGGAGCGGGGTTATTACCAAGCACAACATGGGTTCTTGGGGAGAAATTTATCTCAAACTTTTCTTGCCATATGTCTCTTAGAAAAGGATCTTTTAGAATGTGCTGTTCCAAGTTAGGCCTAGAAACTAGACATCAGTGGTTAGTGTACCATGCCAAGGAGGTCTTCAGAAAGTAGGCATTAAGGAAGTGCGTTGCCTCATAGGGAGTTATTAACAAGTTAGCCCCAAATTTAGGAGGTAGACTTAGGTGCATCTTGCTCAAAACCCTGATACAGAATCCTCTGGCTACTGTTGTCCAACCTTGATTAGTAATATCAGAAGAATACTACTAAGCATCCACAGCAAGATTCCAAGAGTTATTCCTTTTCATTCCTGGGATCTGTCTTTGTCAGAGAATCCACACATTCAACAAGGCCAGCCTCTGAAAATGGAACACTGAACATCTCACCCATTTTGGCAAGCAATGTGGGTAATTTGCAACTTGATGGTGAAATACTTAATGTGTGGGATTATGTGTGGCTTTGTTCTTCTCTGAAGATGACTTTCCCAATTTCCCCTCTTTGGGTCTGGATACACTGCCACTATTTGAATCAACTCTTCCATTTAGTGGTTAGTCTAAATGCCTGAAAAGATATTATCTCTGGAGTCTAAATCTTAAAGTTCTTCATTAACCATAATCTGCATTTCTTCCATTTTTGCTCAAATCTTTCCCTATCCAGTCTTTTTCTGCTTCTCCTCAGTCGACATGAGCCAGGAAGCTGCATCCCTATTCAGCATGACTCTCTGCTGCTTTAAGAGATAGTATCAGTTTATGCCAAACTCAAATCCACAAGCTCATTGCATACAATGGCGGATGGCTTATTATAAATGGACTATTCAGCTAATTTGTAGACTTCTCCCAACTTCTAGTCTCTAGATTTAGAATTCAATTCAATATTACATAATCAAATATATTATAAGGTGATAAGGTGATAGGGAAAGTGAAGGAAATTATGATTATGATTTTATCTTGAATTAAAAACCAAACTACCCAGCAAATGAAAGCTCTCTGGAGGTGACATGAATGAAGTTTCCCATGTTTGTTTTGAACTTTGTATCTTGAGCCTGCTGCTCTGACCTTCTAGCTAGAATCACTTCAGCTGCCATGGTTGATGGAAATACTACAAACCATGAGAGAGGGCTGTTCTTGAGATACTGCCAGCCAGACTAGAATCAGGAAATCCCAGGGAATCTTATAGTAAATGTGGAGACTTCCAGCCAAATTTCAATCTTGGAAGTTTGAATAAAACTTAGACTGGGATGTAGATCTGGGGTGACCTTTCAACAGATTCTGGTCTCATGGTCACCCACCCTGCATCAGAGGAGTTGCCTGTGACATCCAGTCCTGGTTACCTAAGCCCGTTGAAGACCAAATCACAGTGCTCTTCAGATTGTCGAATGGACCACTCCTGGAAGGCAGGCTCTGTCTATGTGGGACAATGGAAAGGAGAAAGTGTCACCTTGGTATTTTTCCAAAGCCAGTTGGGAAGCCATTTGCTATGGCTAAAATCCCTAATGGAACAAAGGGGGAAAATCCTGCCACTTGCTATTTACTTTAGCAGTCCTGGCACAGCCTGAAAGCCTGATGGTGGTGTCACTAGCATCCCAAGCCACACACACTTAATGAATCTTTGTGAACAAAAATAGCCCCAGGAATCAGTGAATTGTAGAAAGCATAGACCTGGAAAACTTCCAATGGTCCTTTGAGAATTTTGTGATTTCTGTTTGGCTAGTGAATGATGAATTGCTTCTGTAGAGGGTGATCTAGTTAACCATACTTACAGTATGCACTGTATCATTTGTGCAGTATTAAAATTCTACAATACTTTCCTCCAAATCTGTTATATAAGTCCTCACATTCTCAAATTGCTCTGCTCAGAACCTCTTCAGATTGAAGAGAGATGAAGTTAGTCAGTGAGGTCAGCAGACTCATTTGAAATTCAGAGTACCCCACCAACTGTTTGGCAACATTCATTTTCTGTGACTGTGTGGTCTAGATCCACGTTTGCTTGCTGTAGACCATATTTATCTCCCAGATGATGTTCTGTGTCTGATCTTGCAGTCCCCTCTCTCCTCAGAGTTATAGCTGTTTGTTCCCACTGGCCAACCAGAAAGCATCTGCGGCTGCTGCTGGGTTTCCATTGGATCACCTAAATTAGATCAGGTTTGCATATCCAGGGTAATCTCCGTTTTCATTGGTTCAACTCAGCTGCTAGAGATCTTCTATCTGCAAAATTCTTTTTGCTCTATAATGTAACACAACTATGGGGTTGATAGCCTGTGATGTTGCTGAGTCTGTATTCAAGGAGAATGCTACAGAACATGCACACCAGGGATAATTAGGCACAGTAGAATTCTGACTGCCTCTGAGATGTGTGTGTGTGTGTGTGTGTGTGTGTGTGTGTGTACATGCGCGTGCGCGCTCACACACACACACACACACACACAAATGTGAATCACCTATAATTTATGTTTGTATAAATTATAGGACCATAGATAAGTATAAAGTAGTGTTTTCCTGGTTTTATTTTGTTACGCTCACACACTATTGGTTACATATATTTTCAGTTTTGAACTTAAAAGTACTCTCAAGGAGGAAAATTTAATTCCATTAATAACATCCATCACAACGTAGAAGGTAAGAAATAATATAAACTCAAGACCATTAGAAGATTATGAAATTGAATCTATTGTCTGAATTTGACGTCTGTGTCTAACGTGTGCTTCTCTTGGGTTGAAAAGGGAAGGTAACTGGTGTTTAGAGAGGGCGTAAGATATCCTAACTCCAAATCAAGTCTCTCTTTTTATATAATTAGTGGCTGAGAAAAATACGGAGTCATTATCACTTTCTTACCATGTTATTTTTGTTCTTATGCTGCATGATTGCCACATAGCTAAGACCTACACTTTGAAAAACACCAGGATTCATGAAGATCTTTACATTAATATGTTTTAGCCATAGTAGGATAGCACAGGGGTCTTATGCATTACTTTATGGTGTTAGACTCTTTTAAACTCTTTTCTTCCCTCCTATGTAAAGTATCCATGCTATTATTTAAATATTCTGACAACACCAGAAATAATTTTCAATCACTCTTATAATATCTCCAGGATCTTTGATTAAATGAAATTAGAAATATAGATTGACCATCTCTAATCTGAAAATTGAAATTTGAAAGTCTGTAAAATTGAAAAAATTTTGAAAGTCAATCTTTCACTTCAGAAATGGTTGTAATGTGATGAGTTACAACCAAAATGTACCAAAAACTTTGTGTATAAGATTATCTTAAAGTGCATTATAAGGTGGATACAAAGCATAAATATATTTTGTGATCATAAGTGTGTCTTATAACCAATGTATCTCATTATATATATATATATGAAAATATTCTTAATTACAAAACCTGGAGCACTCACCTCCTAGGTATTTTGGATAAGGGATACTAAACCCAAATTAAGTATTCTTAAACTATTTATTAGATTGGGTAGTTGATTACCTAATAAGGAGTAGCTCTGTTGAGGGATTAGGATGTAGGAGGATGCAAAGAGAGCTGTAAAAGCAATGCCACCTGAACAGAACAGTGTCTCAAGCAAGACAAGCCTTAGAAGGACCACAGGGATTCTGGGCAATACAGCATAAGGAACTGCTGGTGGTGTATTAGAATCTTCACATATTGGGTTGATATGCCTACAAACAGGTTTAAGAAGCACCAGAAACCATTTACTTGCCTTTTGATAGGGCAGAGCCTAGCATTTCATGGCATAGACAATAGCTTTCTATGGCTGCTTTAGGTCCATAACAACCACCACTCACTTGATCTGAACCCTGCAGATCTTCCCCGACTTACTGCTAGGCATGAGGAGATGGCAACATGGGAAGATCAGAGGGAAATGATGCCAGGGTACTTGTTCCTCAGTTTATTTTTGATCACAGATTGGCTGATCAGACCACTGAAGACCACAGCTCTTTTGGGGCTGCCTTCTCTTTTCTTCCATCTTTCAGTCTAGAAACAGCCCCCCAACTTTATTTTCTGTTTAGAGTTCAAAAATAAGCTCTTGCTGTGTTGTATTGATGTCCTAAGCAGCTCCCTTACCTAACCTCTCATCACTAATACTGTGTGCTATCTTTGCCCTGCTGGGGGCTGCACATACCATGAACAGATTCAAAGAAGATGGGCTTGACATAGTTCAAATCTACACTTAAAGAGGCCTCTTGCAAAGACATGCTTTTTTTTTTCTACCTTGGATCACCAAGTAAGATGTAAACCACATGTAGATCTCATCCACTTCTCCTTTGATGGGCCATCCATGTGTCCCTCCTAGAGTCTTTCCCTGGTAGCTAGCCTCTCTGGAGCTGTGGATTGCAGTCTGGCCATCCCTTCCTTCACATCTAGTATCCACTTATGAGTGAGGACATACTGTGTTTGTCCTTCTGAGTCAGGGTTACCTCACTCAGGATGGTATTTTCTAGTTCCATCCATTTGCCTTCAAATTTCATGATGTCATTGTTTTTTTTCTTGCTGAGTAGTACTCCATTGTGTATATGTGCCACATATTCTTTATCCATTCTTCAGTTGAGGAGGACATCGAGATTATGATGGGAAGACTTGCAGAGATGACCGGCCACACTAGTAGAAGCCCATGAACTGTAGACTAGTGGTGTGGAGCCCCCATGGGACTGGACTAGGCTCTCTGGATATGAAAGATGGTTGTTTGGCTCAAACTGTTTGCGGGGCACCCAGGCAGGAGGATCGGGATCTCTCCCTGGTCTATGGGCAGGCTTCTGGGAATCCTGTGCCTGTGGTGTGACGCCTTGCGCAGCCTTGGTGCAGTGGGGAGGGGCTTGGACCTGCCTAGGCTCAGTGTGCCAGACTCTGCTGACTCCCCATGGGAGACCTTGATTTGAGGGATGTGGGGATGTGGGGTGACTTGGGAGGGAGGGCTGGAGGGTGGGAGGAGGGGGGATCTGTGGGCAGTATGTAGAGTGAGTAGAAAATTTCTTAATAAAGAAAAATGAAAAGAAAAAAAAAAGATGTAAACCGCAGTTCTTTGAACTCCCTACCCCAAGTAATTTAATCTGTGTATTCTAGATTACAGAGCTGAGAAGTATATAAGAAAAGGCAGTTGGATATAGTAACATTATTTTTTGTCATATTAGGAAAAGTTATTATTTGGAGGTATAAATTAGAGGTTTATTGTGCTAAATTACTGCTGCCTAGATTCTGTTTAAATTTAGCCTCACATGACAGAAATGTTTTTGAACTTGGCACTCCTGTACAATGACTTATTCCCTTTAGTATCACACAGACTTGAGCTGAGACACATAAGCCCATTGAAACTTCTCAATTTTGTCTATGAAAAGGATCAAAGTAGTGGTTATAAGCCTGAGACAGAATGCTGAATGCCCCATAAAGGAAAGAGGAATGAGGCTGGATGCCAATTATCTCAGCATTCGATGGTTTTGATTTCAAACAGGATAGGGATTGAAAGATCTTTTTTAATTGAGCAATTATCATATTCCAAAAGAAGATTAGGTAGGATGAACCTCAATCTGAAGACCTAAAGACATGGGCATTTCTTTATAAGAACACTAAGCTTGTCCTATATTATTCCAATAGTCTTTGCTACTAGGGACAGGATCATTTTGCTCCTTGATGACTCAAACTGCCTTTAGCTAGAATAGGCTTAAATACTGTCAACGGGGACATTTCAGCTAGAAAACTCTGACAGTTCTCTGTATATGTTGCTGGTGAAGTCATGTGAACAGATGATCATTAGCTCTTTGTATATAAATATGAAGTAGTTCAGACTTGTAGCTAGAGCTTCTCTTTGAAGGATTTGTTTTCTTCATGAGAACAATATTTTTCATTGCATGAAAGAGTTAAGTAAGCATGGATATGTACTGCAGTATTGTAGAAAATGGTTACAATGATCCATAGATGATCCAAAAAATAATATATTATGAAACCCTTTTGCTTTTAACTAAACTCTCAGGTCTGCAGATCATACTAAGGAGTCTGTCTCAGTTTGCTGGTACCATATTTCACTGGTTCTAAGACGCACATAAATTTGAATGTTAACAGCATTAGAATTGAAGTAGGTCTTGTAATTTGATCCAGTTCAACATGTAGTCATATGGCAGTAAGATGTAATTGATAGTCATTGTGTTCAGTTTGGTTTTTATTCATACTGTTGTCACTTCTACATCTAAGTAAATGTGAAAAATATTTTAATAAGAATAAAATTTAGATTTTCTATGGCAGAAGAGCATTGCATTGTTTAATGGCATCGGGTCCTTTCCTTTGCATAGTTTATAATCATGTGCCTTGCCTTCAATGGCATCAGAAAGTCCATTAAGGCACACTCTGAGACTTGGTGACCCACAGAATGGTCTTACTAAGCTAGAGTGTTGAAATAACATCTCTATGGATTGTGAGAACATCTACATTGAGTCAGGAGGTTGGGGATGACTTAACTTTGCCTATGTGGTTCAACTCCCTAAGCTTCAGTGACATTTTTATTAAAAGAAATAATGTTCTATTAAGGTAGATGAAGTGAACTTGTTTATAAATATATATTTATAAATAATTATGCCCAGAAACATCCTTTACAATATAGTATTCATAATGTTAGTTTGGAATTAAACTTGATGCTCCACAACGGATTCCCAAATTATTATATCTCCATATAGTAATGAAACACCATTTTACAAAGAACTTTTAATAGATAGATACTAAAGATGAAAACACAAAAGGATGATACAAAAGTTAATTTATTAAAATTAAGGTAATTGTAGCTATCCTTTGGTATCCATTGGGAATTGGTGCCAAGTTCTTTTCATATACTCAAATGCACAGACTCCCATGCATATAACTTATGCATATATATTTTAAATCATCTCTGTGTTACTCATGATACTCAATGCAATAGAAATTCCATGTAAATGATTCTCATACTGTATTTGCTAGGGAATAAGGGGAAGAAAAATTCTGTACTTGCTCAGTGCAGATCACATGTTTCCAGTGTTTTCAGTGTGTACTTGGTTGAATCTGTAGTGTGGAGTACACAAGTGCAGAAGACTGTTTGCAACTTTAGTGCTTTGTAAGTTATACCAGTAAGATATCACTACCAAATAAAAACAATAAGCATATTTCTACTGTTTATACAAAACTTACATTTACATTTTCTATTTAATTTTCTGTTCAAAACTGCAAAGTTGTAGATGTGGCCCAAGAAATGACATCAAACCCAGAGAGCTAACAGGTGTCCACACAGGTACTGAGCTGCCTTTTTGCCCATGGTGATGCATGAGTTAACACTCTGGTGTTTGGTGAGAAAAAGTGTTATGTGCAGGCTAGTTGCTATAATATGTTGTTTTTTCACTCTTTCTGCAGCCCTGCAGTGCTCTGCCACATGTTATCTTAAGGTTTAGACAAGTTATTGTAAGTCTATAGTACATGGGCACTGTGGTGGCTTGAATGAGAAAGATATCCATAGTCTCACATATTTGAGTGCTTGGTCCATAGTTGATGGACTGTTTGGGAAGGATTGGGAGGTGTGGCCTTTTTGAAGGAGATATGTCACTGAGTGGCCTTCGAGGTTTCAAAAGATCATGCCATTCCAAGTTAGCTCTCTATCCCTCTCTGCTTTGTGATTGTGTCTCAGGATGTAAGCTCTCAAGCTACTGCTTGCCTGTATGCTGCCATGTTCCTCCACATGATTGTCACTGACTCTAACCCTCTGAAACTTCAGCCATCATTACATGCTTTCTTCTATAAGTTGCCTTGGTCATGGTGTTTAGTTGAGGCGATAGAAAAGTAGCTAAGACAAACTTGAATAAGAAATAAAAACATCATAGACCTGTTCAAAGTGAATCAGACACTATTCAATTTACATATCTAGAAACTTTGTGCCTTAGCTCAAAATTTTATATTATTATTGAACTCTTCCCACTGTTTCATCTTTTATATCTATCCCAGTTAGCCTTGATTGTTGACTTGCTATTGCCTACAGTCATCTGAATGGAGAAGCCATAATATAGCAGTTGTCTAGCTCAGGTTAGTCTGTGGGCATATCTGTGAAGTATTGTCTTGAATATTAACTGATGTAGGAAGGACCTTGTCCATCATGGATAGCATCATTTCTTGTGCAGGTGGTCTTGGACTGTTTAAGAAAGTTAGTTGAATGTGAACCTGTGGGCTAGTCAGTGGTAGAGTCAGCTAGCAATCTACATCTTCCATGGTTACTGCTGTGCTTCTCCATTTGTGAATTCCTTGTTGGGAGTAATTGGCATGGAATAGCAGGCAATCCTGCATTAAGGTTCCTTCATTGAATTCATGCCTTGACTTCTTGTAAGGTGAAATGAATCCTTTATTTTCAAAGTTGCTTTTCGTGAGTGTTTTATCACAACAGTGAAGCAAACTAAAACAATATCCTTCTGCTGGGTTCTCTGACTAGTGCTCTCTTTCAGGAAATAATACCTCTTAAATTTATTATATTTTCCTATGGACATTATCCTAGACATATTGTCATCACACATAGAAATATATAACTTATATTATCACTTTGGATTATTGAATATTTTTTATCATTTTTTGCATGGCATTCTCATCAATTTATTTGCTTTTTCCTTGTTTTTCTCTAGTAGTACTTAGTAATTCTCAGTTGCTCTGACTGGTGTTTCTGACATCCCCAAAGCATTAATTCATTACCCCAGCTC
The DNA here is from genome assembly GCA_902168425.1 of Peromyscus attwateri. Lineage (NCBI taxonomy): Eukaryota > Metazoa > Chordata > Mammalia > Rodentia > Cricetidae > Peromyscus > Peromyscus attwateri. Next base: position 13,504 of record CABHPP010106602.1, read on the forward strand.
TCTACATCCTTATGGTACCCATATGTTTTTTACTCCAGTGGTTACCTTATGGCCCTACCTCTTCTGGTGTCTCTTATTAAGAATTTCTTATCTAGTTATTCCCACATATTTTCATCATAGACATTCTCTAAGACCTACAGCAAGCACAAAATCTCTACCTCTCGACTGTTTAAAACCTTAAAGAATTCAGCTCTTTCCTAGCTACTGATTTATAATGGGTAATCTTATGTTTCCTAAATCAGTTCCACCAGAAACAAACAAGATCTCCTTCCTGTCCCAAGCAAGTAATACTACTTCAGTGGTGCTTTGAGAATCAAACACTAACTTGGGAGAGTAAACTTTCTCAAAGGGACAGCACAGGGCATTCTTTTTCTCAGTGCTGGTCCACAGGAGTGCCATAATCTCCACAGTAGTTGTCAAAGAGTTTGCTAGACCTGGAGCAAATGCCTTTTAATCCCTTCTGGTTGTTTTGTCCCTAGTTCCTGTGTGCTTTGTCTTTGGTACCTTTGTACCTTTTTCTGTTTTGAGGATTTTTCCTCTACAAGGAGCAGGATGTATCTGGGAGCAGATATCCTTCCCATTTAACCTGTATCCATAACTGTTGGTTGAGAGAAGTTCAGCTCCTTCTCTTAAGTTGTAACAGTAGGGTTCAGAGTATGGGACATGTTTAGGATCTGGCTCAGGTTTGGGCATCACTCAGATTTTCTTTGGTTATGTCCTCTTCCCTGCTGCTGTTCTCATTTGTGCACCAGCTTCTCTTTGAAGAACTTTCTTAGTAAATCATTTGTCGCATATCATTTCTTCACATTTACACTGGAGAACTCATCCTAGCACACCACTGTCCAAGGCATGTTCAGAAGTGTGACTTCCACAGAGCAGGGTCCTTTCCCAACTCATTTCTTCATGCAGACATTTACATTCACATACTTCTAAGTACCTTATGTAAATCATTGCCTTAAGTTGCAATTGCCAGGCTTGAACTGCTTGTCTTACAGATAAATACAGTGCTCTTTCCTCTGCTTTGTGTCTATGAATCTAAGGTACTCTTGGATGTTCCCTGCTATGTTTTGAAAGCTTTAGTCATTTGTAGTTGAAGGACTTTGCAAAGTCATGGTAAAGCCGTGTTAGTTTTCTTTCATCCTGTAAGCAAAACTGCTTTAAAAAATCATATAAACGTACGGTTTGCTTTTCTTTTCTGTTCCAGTTTCCTACATGGTGAATCAATATGTGTGGTTCAGTCAATATGTGTGGTTCCTGAGTTAACTGTATAGTTAGACGGGGCATTTAGAAGATATTGGATCTCATAGCAGACGTCCCATTCTACAGATGGCTGACATATTAGACAGTGGTGAAACCCCATTTATGGGCTTTTTGGTTAGTCATTTTATATCAAAAATGGTATCACAGAGAAAGACGAAAAATTTGAACTAGTTAGCCTCAAGCCATAGGTAAAGTTTGCTGATATTCTGAAGTCCAAGTGCAGGGAGGAACAGCAGATGGCGTGGGGTTTTCCTATGATGTCAGCCTCCTCACTGAAATTGCTTCTTCACGAGGGTAGGCAGGCAGAGCAGACACATGTGGGGGTTTTGAGTGCTGAGCTGCCAATGGTATCTAGTTTTTCAGTTTCTTTAGAGTATCTTCAGAACAGTAGTTTAGTGTCGGGAAAGTATAGGAAGAAAATAGTGCAGACATAAAGTCCTCCACATTGATCTTAAAACACTCATGCCCTGTGTAATTTATATTTGCACCAACCAATTTAGCACTCCTCTGGGATAAATCACTTAATTAGAAAGAATTAAAAAAGCTGTTGTTTGATGTATATGTCTTCATTATTTTCAAGTGGCAGAATTGATTCCTCCATCCCCCTGTTATGAATTTGCCTCCATTTGTGAGACTAATGAAGCACCATTAAAGGGAATGGAAGGTCAGAGGTCAGCCTTTCTTTACATTTAATGTCCTCGAGCTGGTAGATTATTTATGAGGGTTATTAGGCCTTGGATAATGTTCCTGGTTTTTCAGAAGGGTTCTATGGCTGTGTAGTGATGAGATAGTGCACATCTCAGCCTCATGCACTTTGTCTCCAGATGTCATCTGGAGAGAAGTTGAGCAGCAATGTGAATAATGGCTGTGAGCATTGGCAGTAGTCAACACGGCCTTTATAATCTCAGATAGAGAGATTTGACCACTGTGGGCACAAAAGATTATTATTGCCCAATGTTATAAATGGTGCCTTATGTTCATAAGAAGACACCATGAGAACTCACATTCTGCATTCCAAGATGTTTTTTTCTTACGATGTCATGTAAAATATCAACCCAAAGCACAAAAGCATAGCTCTGGAGAAAGAAGCACAAAGTACAGCTTTACAAAAGATTTGAGCTTATGTTTCCAAAGTAGAATCTCTGGATTCAGATCCAAACCTGTTTCCTACAATTCATGTGTGCCTGGGCTGGGTTCTTAATATCTTGCACTTTAGTTATTTCACCTGTAAAATGAGCCTTACAGACAATGTTGAGAGTTCAACAATCAATTTCATGCACAATGGTATAGAATGTTGCAGATATACATTGTGTTGTGTTATCACTTAGTGTTACAGAATTGAAATTCTACCATGGAGTTCCTTCCCGCTCTGTATCATTGCTTCTTTCCCAGGCTGGGTCAGTGGGCTGACTGGTTTATCTGCTTGCCTTTCCCTCAGCTCCAAGCTCTGCTGCCTCCTCTCTCTGGGCCCAGACAGGATTCCCACCACATCTTAGGGGAGTGATTTGTTGTAAGGCAGTTCTCATGAGGATGAGGAGTGCAAAGCTGTGATATATCTCCAGTATCTATTCCACTGTTGGGAATAGTGGGTAGACCACAGATTCTGCCCTCAGATCAACCAGGTTTTTAATTCTTACTTGTTATTCCTAGCTATGGGACTTTGGGCAAGTTACATCCTCACTCAGAGCTATGAGTCACAAGTCTTAACCTACAAAATGAGCAGAATCCATTAAGCTGTAGTGAGAACTAAATGCACCAAAGTGCTTAGCATAATTCCTGGCCTGTAAGAAACTTTTAGTAACTTTCAGCTGTTCTTTCAGATACGTATATACATGAAACATAGAGCTGTTAGCTAATACCAACATTCCCACAAGGAAACAGACCGGTAGGTAAATTTGGATGTAAAAATCTGGATCCATGAATGGGGGTATATATCTATAATGTCAGCATTGGGTGAGTCCAGAGAATTGCAAGTTTCTGGCTAGCTTGGATGACATGGGACCAAACCAAAAACAAACAAACAAACAAAAACAACCTGCAAATGTATCACTTAGTCTCTAATCTACACTTTGTGGTCAGAGTTGTTCTTGTCACATGAGGACTCTCACTGCATTGTGCAAAAGCAATTGATACCTTTTGTCACTGCTAAAGCATGGGGTCTAGATAGTCCTGCCCTTCATTTGATTGACTTTTTCAGAAACCCATGAGTACATTCTCATTTCTTAGGTGAAGTGATACTCATCACAACCAAGAGTGGCCTGACACTTTCCTCAGACAGATGGCAGGGGCTTAGTCCTCACACATTCGTCATTGCTACAATTGAAATCACATTTGGGCTTGAGAGAAAAGGTGGGTCTGAGCTCTTTCAGAAGGTTCAGTGTCTAGAACTCCATGCTTATGGTTGACCCTGAGTTATGTGATGGCTAATTCCTGACAGCTGTGAGAGATGGAATAGGAGAGACTCTAAATATATTGTTAACAAACAAACAAACAAACAAACAAACTAACTAACTAACTAACCCCTGAGTATACCTTAAAGTACGTTCTCCCATTATTCTATGACCAGGAGCTGAAGCAGTTTTTCTCTGAGGCATGCTATTCATTTCTGAGGTCTTGCTGGCCAGCGCTGGAGAGGTACATATTGAGAACATTACCAAACGTCTCACGTTGTGCTGTGGCATACTGTAAGGGTCTCATTTTGTAGCACATGAGTATTTGCCTAGACCATCTTAAGAGTGAAAGATTTGAGATGATGAGAGTTCAATCTCAGGGGACAAATTTCCTCCCAGATTATGTTTTTAAGTTACACTAGCTAAAATGTATTGTTTAATATGTAGCCGAGGAAGCGCTTTATGATCAAACTTAATTTCCTAGCAACCTGAGAGGCCACTGCTTTTGTTGTTCCCACTTTACAGATAGGCAGTAACACTCAAAAGGAGGAAGTCTCACCAAGTGTCATAGCTAGAAATAAGTGAAGTCACCCCTAGAGTGATGTATACCTGGAGTAACCATATAGTGTATAAGTCTAAGACAGTGATTCCCAACCTTCCTCATGCTGTGACCCTTTAATACAGTTCCTCATATTGTGGTGACCACCAACCATAACATTATTTTCATTGCTACTTCATAACTATAATTTTGCTGTTGTTATGAATCATAATGTAAATATTTTTTGGAGATAGAGGTTTACCAAGGGGGTCATGACCCATAGGTTGAAATCTACTGGTCTAAGGCATTTTGGAGGATGAAAAGGGGGCTCTATTTAATATAATGCTAGGACAAGAATACTACAGGGCCACCTTTGCAAGTGATGATGCAAGCTTTTAACCACCTCCTTGGTTAGCTCCTTTTTAATGGTTAATCTCAATTGTTAACTTGATCGAACCTAAAATTATCGAGGATACAAGCCTCCAAACAAACCAGTGAGGGATTATTTAGCCTCTGGACATGCTGGTGAAGGACTGTGCTCATTAAGTTGATTGAAATAGGAAAAGCCACATAGAATGTGGGCAGCACAATTCCTTAAGTTTGTGTCTGGACTGTATAAAACTAGAAAACTAGCAGAGTCTCTGTTTTCCAATTATGGCTGGGATGTGAGCAGCTGCTTCCTACTGTGTGGGACTGTACCTTTGAACTGTAAGCTGAAATAAACCTTCTTTCCCCTTGAGTCCCTTTTGTTGGGGTATTTTATCACAGCAACAGGAAAAGAATCATCTCCCTATCTCCTTGTTCTCTTCTTCCATGTAGCCTGTGTCCATCACCAACATGTCTTCACTGTCATACACAAAGATCTTTCCTCAAGTTAACATTATGTTTCAATATACTAGGCGGAACTAGAGGTTTCTCTTGTACTGAATACCAATAGGATACATTGGTCTCCAGCGGTCCTATCATAAGACACAATAGATAAACCTCTAAAGTTTCTCTGATGTACTCAGGGGCAGGGCTACTTCAGATTCAGCTTTAAGGGAGGAAGACGTGGGGAGATTCACCTGAATTTAAAATGGAGAAACAGAAACTCCAGGCCATGAAGGCAACAAAAGTCAGAACAGAAACCATTCTGGTCATCTTCACAGGACCTGTTCCAAGAAACCAGAAGACACGATTAGACTGGTTGTGCCAATGTTGATAAGCCTCTGATCTAAGGTAAATATGTAAAGAATGTTTGTTTTGCCCAAGGGCTTGGCCCTTTAGGGTGGTGATGCCATTCATACTCTTCTTGAAATAAGCACAGATAACCCCAAAATGGGTCATCTAGAACTTGTGCACTGACGGTCTATGTGAGGATTTTTGGTGCATGGTCCATTTTTGAAATATTCTAAAAGTTAGATAGCTTCCTAAGGACTGGCCTTAGATTTTTTTGCTGTCATCCCTTCTAAAGACTACCAGTCACACCTGATTGCCAAAAAAAAAAAAAAAGGGATAAAATTGAGATATTTTGCTTGGTTGTTCTTTTATCTAAACAGTTCCAGCTTTAATTATGTTTTGAGATTGTGAACATGCAGTAATCAGAATATTTTATAAAGACTGAAGTTTTGACTACTTTGGATCCTGCCCAGGAAGAGAACCATCTCTTTGTCTAGCATTTTTGTGTTCTGTATGCTACCTACCAGTTAGTTTCTTAGTAGTCACCTCGCTTATTTGATTAACTGATGTGGAAATTCCTGACTTGTGTTCAAATTAAAGTGTGCTTGTGTGTGTGTGTGTGTGTGTGTGTGTGTGTGTGTGTTCATGCTTGGTGTGCATGTGTACACATTTGGGTGGAGGTTAGAGGTCAACCTTAGGTGTCATTCTTCAGGTGCCTTCCACCTTGTGTATGTGTGTGTGCACACAGGAGCAGAGGGGTGTCTCTCAACAGCCTGGAATTTGCAAAATATTCTAGGCTAGCTGCTCTAGATATCTGCCTATTTCTGTCTTCCCAGTATGTTGAGATTATAAGCATGTAAGACCATACCTCCATTTTTTAAATAACATAATTCTTTATTGATTCTTTAGGAATTTCATATTATGCACCCCAATCTCACTCACCTCCCCATCCTTCCAAGTCTGCCCCTTACCACCATAGTGTCTCTTCCCCAAAAGGAGCCCCCCAAAAAAGATTAATTAAAAACAAAACAAATCAAACAAACAAACAAACAAACAAACAGAAAACCCACCTTGTTCCTTCGTCTTTCCTGTCTCTCTAGCACCTCTTCATTTGTCCTAGTGGCACTGGGAGCTGTGGTGTGTCACACATTATACCTTTTTGTCCCATCAGCCACACCCACAAATGTTCATCGCAGTGAGTCAATGGTCTGGTTGAAGGCCTCTGGCACACTATTATCACTGGAGCTTCACTGAATCTACTCTTGGATATCCTACTGTTGCCCCAAGTCATGGAGATCCTGTGGTTATCATTCTTGTGAGACTACTCCCTTTATGCACTCCAGCAGGTCATAGATGGGGTAGATGTTAGAGAGGGCCAACCCAAGGCCCACGGTGTGGGTCTGGGTAGTAGCTGAGCTGGTCAATCTGGGCCGCTGGGACGAACCCCTTTAGGCAAGGTGTGGTGCCAGCTCTCCTAGGCTCATGCCATCAGGGTCAGCTCTCCTACACCTGTGGTGAAGGGAGGGGCCAAACTCTCCTGAGTATGGAGGAACAGCTCTCCCATGAGGGGCAGGAACAGCTCTCCTGTTGCAATGTCCAACAAGGGGCAGGGCCAGATATCCCAGGGCCAGTGAAGGGTGGGGCTGGCACAGCATGGCCCTCAATTTCAACACACATGGTTCCTATGAACCCCTGTGGTAACATGGGGCATGGAAATCAACACAGACCCCAACTGCAGCAGGACCATGGACCCAGACATGGCCCTTGGCTGCAGCTCTGGGCCAGAAGTCACCATGGTCCTTCCTGGTGGTAGCTCAGGCTACCCAGATCAGTATGACCCCAGCAGCAGCATGGCCTTCAGACACCAACATGGTCTCAGGTCATTCCTAGATTTTTTTATGAATGGATTCTAAGGACTGAACTCAGGTCCTTGTGCTTATAAGTTAAACTTTACCAATTGAGCTATCTCTGCAGTCCCTGGAAGATCTTTGTTTTACTGAATGATAGTCCCAAGGCTTTTGTATAGCCTATTGTTATAATTATTTCATTCTATATAATATTATTATTGTATGTTGTACATAATTCATAAAGTAAATGTAATATGTCTATTTAGGGTCTGGGACTTTCTGTGTAGCCTCTGTAGAGAAGTGTGTGTATATGTGTTTCTGTTTGTGTGTGTGTGTGTGTGTGTGTGTGTGTGTGTGTGTGTGTGTGTAACTACAGAATTAATGAAAAGAACCGAGTCCCTAAAAGATGGTATGACTTGGAGAAATCTTCCCAGAATGTTATTGGGCAAATCCAAACTCAATACCGAGTCCTCTCACCTTCAGTCTGGCATGTCCTTCATAGCGCCAAGCTTAGTTCAGGTTCTCTGCGTTCTTCTAAATCAAGGAGCTGGCAGTAACTAAGTCTACATATGGACCCACCTGCTGGCTTGACATACACAGCTAGGTTTGCACTGCAGCCTTTGTCTTTGGAAGGCTACAATCTACAGAGAACAGACATAGGGTCATGAAAGTGCCCCCCTCTTTTTCTTGTTGCTCCTTCACCTCTTTCTATTCCTTATCTTCAACTCCTATTACTTCTTCCCCCTTTCTTCCATCTTTTGACCTTTTATTCTCTCATCCTCTTTTTTTCTTCCTCTTTAACCACTTTTGAGTCATATTACATTCAGGCAAAGACTACTACTTGAATAGTTTAGTAGAAATTAAAGAAAAAAAAAAGACAGAAGCTTTTTGGGGAGGGACCCATTTCATTCCCATGACTAGGCAGTGTTGTCTTTGTTAAGAATTCTCTGGAAGCCTACCATGAGAAGAATTTGAATGACAGTAGTTTTTATTTAGGGAACTGAAGACATATCAGGAAGAGTATGAACAATCAAGGGAAGGCTGTGTCATCAAGTAAGGAACTGAAGGCAAGAGGAACTCCATGGGGCAGTGTGAAACATGCAAATTTGAGGTATCTTGCTCAACAAGGAAGGGTCCTAGGGCATTAACTCCTGACAGCAGTTGAGGGGTACCAGGTACCAGATGTTAATTTCATGGGATTTCTAGTTTAGATTGTACATGTGCAAAATGGACTTCAGCATCCAGGGAAAGGCAAAACTCACATAAGATTACATGAAGAGGACATAGCTAGACACGATATGGGTAGAGAAGGGACAGCGTCAGCTTGACAGACCCTTGCAAGGGTTGGGGGGCACAAAAGCTGGTGAAGACAGGACTAAAATAATTGGATGAATGGAAGGTGAATCTTTTAAGAACAGTTCTGGCCCAAATCTACTCAAGGTCATGAGCCCCTCCTGGTTATTCTCACAGGACCCTGTCCCCACAATCTCCAACTTTGACTTGTTCTGCACAAATTATAAAGAAGAATATAAAGTACATATACATAGGCCTGAAATTGTGCTTTTAAAATTTGAAGTTGAACTTGTTGAAGCTTCAGAAAATTGCTAAGTGCAAAGATCAAAATTCAGGTGCCTATGTTTATTTATAGTCTTTTTATTTATAGATTGTTTATAGATAAACAGAGTTATAAACTACTACTCTGGAATGTTCTGACCAAATTCAAATAAGTTTATTTTATTCTAGTTTTTTTGAACTTTGAGATTATTTACTTTGGTCATTATCTTAATGGATTCTTTTTCTTTATGCTCCCCATTTTTCGAATTTCTATACAACCATTTCAACTAGATACATTTTAAATATCCTGGGCTTAACATATAAGAATGAAGCATGGATTTTTAAACCATTATTTTTGCTTTGTTTATTTCCTATCACTAGAAATTTCTGATCTGAGAATCTGGAAATAAATTTGCTTTTCTTATGTATTTAAACATACTCATCAGTGAAAATTTTATAAATATCACTAATATAACTCCAAAACTAATAGAAAAGATATCTTTCTGTGTGTATGCCCCCCCACATACACACAGAATTAATGTATCTATTAAATCCCATATAGGACATGCATAGCATATATGGTCATTTATACTTAGGTAAATAATTATAAAGATACAGGGTATAGACATTATAAATGGATAAGATGGTAAGATAAGTGGTTTGGCACTGGTTATACTGATCAAGTATATCAAATCCACTTGACTAATAAGAGAGAAATGCTGATCCAGGAAAGAAGAGCATCAAATGTTCAATTCTATCCACAGGTTCCTGTTGTGTTACTCTCTTTTGCTATGGGGCATTTGTTGTGCACTGTATATGCATTAAGCTTGACACCAGGTGCCAGATCTGAGTAGCTATCCCACCCTCTTAGTTCGCACTAACATGGAGGCCTTGAACCTCTGCTTCTGTCTCCTCTCTTGGCCTTCAGGTGGATAGGCATGTATGCTCTTGTTAATCATTTGCCTGGGCCTTGAACTCTTAGGTGAAACATTCAAAGCATGGAAAGAATTCTTCCAAGATTTGCCTTGCCTATTGATCATCTACTCCTAAGAACGGTTAAAGGGTCAGCTTAAATAAGCTGTCAATGTAGTTAGTTCTCAAAGGGATTCTTCTCACCAAATACATGAGAAACATTAAGTCCTTTTTGTTTGTTGTTGTTGAAGCAGGTTATGAGCTATGGGTTATAGCTGAATGGGATAAATAAAGGACTCAGGTTCCGTGGGATGTAGTCAAACCCTGACTCAACCAGCTCTTGGGCAGAAGTCAAGTTCTGCCCTCAGACTAGGCAACAGAGGTTCCTGCATTTGGTCCTATGTTTTAACAGGCTGTGTCTTTGTTCTGCTTGATTGTATCTCTTCTCCGAGGTAAGAAGTCTACAGAGATGGAAGATTCCTACCCATGTGGAATGCAAACTCTCCCTCTCAGATCATATATCTGGACAATAGACACTGCTAAAATTTCACTGAGACATTTGTAGGAGTTGCAGGAATCTTTTCTTCTGTTTTATCTCCTAAGGGTGACTCCGCTGATCTATGCACTTTTAGCCCAGAGGAGTAGCTAAGGGAAAACTATTTGAAGAGTGGCAAGATGTGAACAAAGCTCAAGCAGGTAGCTTGAAATGCCTGCATTTTGTTCAGTCCCCCATGGTGATGGAAAACCATCATGGCATAATGAAAAGGGTGGGGGTCTCTTTTATTTACTTGTCCTGGGCCCATAAATATTAGGATCTGGTCTATATCTAATAACAGTCAAGTTATATACATGCTAAGCCTCAGTTTCTTCAACTTATTAAAAGAGATGATAGTTACAGAATTGCTGTTATAATTAAACACCATGTATGCAAAGGGGATGTTACCTGACAACACAGTTAACCCTTTAAAGGGATGCCGTTTTAGTACTATAATGTACTTTAAAAAGACAGCCTGACTGTAGGAGTAGTGTAACATGTTACAAATCAATTAAAAAAAAATTCTACCAAGAATTAGATAAGAAAGATCAGTGTGGCAATTGCTTTTATGTGGAATCCTAGGATATGAAGTTTTCTCATCTGTAAAAAAGACATGAAAACGTAGCTTGCAAAAGGTGATGGATTCAAAGCTAGCAAACATTCTTAGCATACAGAGAACATTCTGTGAACATCACCACTGATAGATAGATATGACTAATGTGGCAAAAATGCACCAACATCCTTAATGTCTAATCCTCTCATTTCTACTTCTGGTGAAGAGAGGGAAAAGGTTAGCACAGAGCTGAGTCACGGTGTTTGAGTGCATGTATTGTTTTCTGAGACAGAAGTTCTTCAGAGGGGTTAAACTGCAGCCATGCAGCATGGGAGATGGTTTGATTGCCCCTTATTTAAAAAAATAAATTGTTTATATGATAGGCACACTTCTACAAAGGCAGAAACTGAGTTGTGTGAGGCAGGAGAAAAGGTGTTGTGTGCTCTAAAAGTATTTAGGGGAAGAGGAAGAGGAGATGGTTGACACTTTGTCCCCATGGAGGCAGCATATTAAACACTGGGTCAGCTCCCTTGGTTGCACAAAATGATCAAGTTATGGGGCATTTTCCAGGGCCAGACAGCCCCATTGCAGATGTTCGTGGGTTTCAAGCTAGAGGGAGAACATTGTCTCCAAAGAATCATCTTTAAAGATTTTTTTTTCTGACAGGCTGGATAATTTGATAGGTATATTTAAGGTGGCAAGTGCTCTTTTGGTTCTTTTAGAAGTCTATCACAAAGTTCTTGCAATGGGAATCAAGTAAATAAAACATATATATATATACATATTATATGTAATAAATTACATATCCACATATATATAAAATCACAATCACCTGAGTGACAGGCTGACTTGGAGCGGGGAAACAGAAATCTCATCAGGAGTATTGACAATAATGAATGTTCTTATGTGAAACCTTTTAGTAGTGACATTTTAAGTTGTAAGTTGGAGCTAGACCAAGAGCATCAGACACTTTCATATTCCAATTGCTGGGGATGAAAGGATGCCTTAGGCTGCATTCACCAGGAGTAGAATCTGAGACAAGGATTAGACACACATGGTTTATTGAGGAAGGTCTCATGGAGAAAGTGAGTGCGAGAAGTAGGATGGGACAGAAGAAGTACTAAGAAAGAAGATGGTCTTAGCTGGATACTCATCTCATGACCCCACCTTTAGGCAGGGAAATTGTTATCTTTTTCCTTTTTAAGTTTGATGCCAAACACTAACTGTCTTTTCATAGCTGCCAGGAGCAGAAAATATAACCTTTTAGGCAAGATTCCTGTATTTGGCTGAGGACAGTTTTATACATAATAGGTTAATTACAAGATGCCTACAATACCTGAGTGATGGGTAAAACAGCCTACTAAAGAGAAGTGGAGTGGGGGACTGAGAATATCCACAGTAAGCATTGTGTTTCAAAATAAATAAATAAGTAGATTACCATTGTGATAAGTGAGTCTGGTATCTGCATTTATATGTGAAGTCTATATTTAGCTCAGAAACTTGGGACTATGTTGATATAAGCATGTTTCTGGGTATCATATGCTGCAAACATGATTACATCTGTTTACATATGAACATATTTAGTCTAATGGTTAGTACTGGCAAGATTCCTGGCAGAGCAGGGGCCTTTCGAGATTGTCTAATGTCTACTTTGTTAGGAACTATGCATTCTGGAATGTCATTTGGCTAGCTCTGTAGACTTTAGTACTACCACAGTTTGTTTCACCTCCAACATGTGGAATGCATCGACTGCTGTGCTGTCTTTGCAGTGGAAAGGTGGGTGATGATTTGCATTGAGCCTCTGGGGACAGAGTGTTGAAGAGAAGCCTCCATTACCTTTGTTAGATTTCAATGGAAGGAGTGGAAATTCTTTGTATGGGTTACTGATGATGCCAGCAGCTCAGATCTTGTCTCAGCTGTCTCTCCCTGGATATGAGATTGAGGGGTTCATTCACTTTCAAGAAACAGAGGAGCCTACCTGTGTTATGTGTGGGTAGAACAGAACCAATATGAACAGAATCCCATGTTTATAAGTTGACAAGGTTTCCAACTCAGGCCAGGCATGGTGGAGCATGTCTTTGATCTCAGCACTTGGGAGGTAGAGCAGGTGGATCTCTGAGTTCACGGCCAGCCTGGTCTACATAGTGAGTCCCAGGACAGTCAGAGCTACACAGAGAAACCCTGTTTTGAATAAGCAAAATAAGTAATTAAGTAGATAGATAGATAGATAGATAGATAGATAGATAGATAGATAGATTTCAAACTCTACTGCTTAAACAGGAACAGTCCCTGCTTTTGATGACAGTTCTAGATGTCTGCAGCTTTTTAATTTGATAGCCAGTAGTGCCTTTGTCTGCTAGAGTCAAGTGAATTAGCTCTGGCATTTCCAGTGAACATGACAAGCTTTATGCCACAGATAAACAAAACTGGTACAGAATCTACCTTGCATTGCATATGTCCATCTCTTGCAACGAAGCTGACGTTATAAAATCTTTGAAAGGAAATACCAAATCTATTTTTATTTCACTTTGGACATGTAACTAAATTCAGGAAAAGAAATCAGATGTCAGTTTTCTATTCTTTAAAATATCTTGTATGTGTGTATGGGGGTGATGCTCAGGATCACACTGAGGCCTTTACATGTGTTAAGCTAGTACTTAACACTGAACTGCATTCCCAGACAGAATCATATGTTTTAAATGGCTATCCGAGGCAAAAGTAAAAGCATTATCTGTGTAATATTATTGAAAGTATCAACGACTCTTCATGTTGAAATATTCTGTGTCCTAAGCATGTCTGACAAGCAGGAGACGTAGAAGTCATGGAACTGTATAGAGCAACACATCTTTGAAAGTGTAGTAATGATTCCTCCATTTTCTTGTGGTATAAGTTTTTCTAGCACTTCAAAAAATTAGCTTAATCCTTTGATTTTGGTTTATATTCTGTTGTTAGTTCTATTCAGGTCCACAGCATAGGCTTGTGAGCTGCTCTTGACAGTTGTTTATGTCCTAAAAAATCAAAGTCATGTATAAGGCATGATTGTCTACTGTTGCTTCCATCCCAGAATACTCTGACCATGATTATACAATTTTAACTACTTTGCTGACAATACTGGTCAGTCTAGGCCATTCAGTTATCCCATAGTAATGAAGTAGGAAGACCGTTGGGTAGTATGCATAGCCTACAACATTTTCTCAGACTCAAATAAATTGAGTGAGTTTCTCTTGTTGAGACACAATAGCAAGTCTGGTGCAAGCAGAAGCGTGAGTGTCTGGTCTAGCTCTTGCTGCTCTCTAGGCCATATCACTGCCAAAGGAAGAATTGGGCTTGTCTGCTTGACAGTCAGGTATTGGTCAGATCACCCACTATGTGAAGATGGACTTCTATGTTCAACCATCTTCCAATACTTGAGGGCACAGCAATGGTATCCAAGCTGGCCCTAGCCAGAACTGCCCAGATGATAAATGGTTGTTATTTTACATACAGTAAATTGAGTTGGTGTAAGAAAAATTGTTATAGCCTTGAAAATTCTCTGGTATACATTTCTGAAGTAATTTTTTTAACTGATTACTTAAAGGGTAAATGCAATTTTATTTCCTGCTTCAGTATTTGAGTGGTGCAACTTTTTTTTCAGGTAGATTATTTCCTAGTGTTTAGCAAGACTGGTATCCGACTAGGAATGTAAGCTCCCATGAAACTGGCAACTTTCTATCCACACCTTTCCTGAATCTCCATTCCCTGCACGCCAAAGGAATCTTAGCCTCCCTGGCCAACATGGTCTATATATACTCCACCCCTGAGTAAAGGTTTCCTAGGGGATCATGATCATAACCATTATCACTCTGCTTATCAGGACTTGTTAAAGCACTCATAGTGGGGTTGGGGGTGGCTAGTAATGTGGCCTCATGAACAGCACCGGTCACTACAAAGCAAGGACATGACTGGTAGAATCCAGGGCTCTAGTGTGAGATTTAGGTCTAGTACAAAGGAAACAAATTAGCTAAGGAATGATTGCGTGTCCTTGATCCATTGGATGTGGGCCCTTACCTACCTGACACTAGTGTTGACTTGTTAAAGGGCACATTCCACTTGCAAGAGTCATCTGGGAAAGTCCGACCCTGGCCTGGCTCTGCCCTGACACATATCAACTGCTGAACAGTGGAAAGAAGCTTGCAGGCACAGGGGGTGTTTTGACTTTTAAGCCACTGCTTCCAGACATCTACTTCTAAGATTTTTTTTTTGCATGAAAATGAGCGTCAGGGTATGAAAAACATGAAGAAGAGATTAGGACCCTGAACTTCTTCCCTCTTGGGTTCTGCTAGCTCTAAATATATAAATATGACCAAGGCACTGTGTTATGGAAGCCCTCCATTTTATCAGTGGTAAAAATGAGATGAACCACGGCTTTCCTCAGGGAGTTTGAAATATATGAATCATATTCAAAGGCCTAAATGAAAGATTCTTCCACAGAGCAGCACTCTAGCTTACTGAAGTCACCAGAGAATATTGTTAAAGTGAACATTCTCTTAGGAGCATTGGGACAGGGCCTGAAAACAGAATTTCTATTGAGTTCCCTGATAATGTTGATGCTGCGAGTCCACGGGTCACACTTGGAATAGCAAGACCCTGCAGGATGTGTCTTGTATGGTAATTTATACTAATTTCCTATAGAAAATAGAAGTGTTTATTGATAAACTAACTTGAGCAGAAGCTTGGAAAGCTCAAAGCACTTCAGTTTGTTGCTTTTGAGAGCTTAGAGTCTAACGACCCACAAGATGCCATTTCTCATAGTTTAATAGGAGTCCATCGCGAAGCAAATGCATCTCGGCAGTTCCCTCTGGTTTTCTTGAGTGATTCCTAGGGAGAATCTTCTGCCATGCTGCAGTCATCTGAATGTACTTCTTGATACAATGTCCTTAAACATCCTTTAATGTGTCTTGCATATAAAACTCCCTGTGTAGCAGGTGAAAGATTCAAGATTCCCCAAACAATGTTCAAATGAAAGAAAACAGCCAGAGGGTCAAGGGGCTGTGGCCAAAGATCCAGGACCCAAGGATCCCGGATAATCAATTATCTGGTAAAATTCAACAATGACTGGTAAAATAAAGACAAGAACCAAACCAAACCCAACCCAACCAAACCAAACCAAACCAAACCAAACCAAACCAAACCTAAAAACAAAACAAAACACTCTGTTACATGAGCATGCTTTTGAATTTTAATTGAAAAGTATGGCCTATACTAGGAGTTTAGATAGCATGCTAGCCTGATATATTTTCTGCCTTTAAGTGATTGTGGTGCTGGTGGTAAGAAACTCCATCAAGTTCCCAAACACAGTTCTCGCCAGTTTTTGTTGCTCTGGTGTAATTCACTTAACAGTGGGAGTTAGAGACATGAAAGAGAGTGCTTTCCCATCTTTCCTGAAGAAAAAGGAAAACATGGGAAGATAGACTATTGCTTTATTTTCCAAGGGAAATTCTCCCAAGTCATTTGGTTTCCAAAACACCTAACAGTGGTAATTTTTACCCACCCTCCTTAGCAAGATCTAGACAGGGGCTCTAGATTGAAGTGTTGGAAGGGTTCAGCAGTTACATAATTGAGTGCCAAGCCAGGAGTAAGTCAGTAAGGATTGGTGGGGCAGTGACACAATGGAAAACTTGGATCTTTTCTATAGAGAGTAGGGTTTATGCAGTACCCCTCCCCCCCAATCTTCTCTAAAGATGTGTGAAATTTCTTAAATGCTGAAACTTATTTTTGTGGTTTGAATATAAATATTGTTCATGGGTCATGTTTGAACACTTGGTCCTCAGCTGGTGGCACTAGTTTGGGGGACCCTGAAGCGGTGGAGCCTTGCTGGAGGAAGTGCGTCACTGGGGACAAACTTGGAGTTTTCTATAGTCCAATCCCACTTCCTGGCTGCTCTTTGTTTTTCAGATCAAGACACAATGTAAGCTGCTGCCCCTCACCCCTGACATGGTAACTCCCTTGCTGTGATGGACTGTAGTGCCTAGAACTGTAAGCCAAAATAAACCTCCCTCACTTTAGCTGCTTCCTGTCAGGTGTTGAGTCACAGAAAAGAGGAAAGTAGCTAATGCACTCAGATTTTAAAGGAGAACATTTTATAGGCTCAGCAGCCATGTGCATAGATGATATCTCAGTAAAGGTGACAGAAGTCAGAGGCCTAATTTTAGTGGTGGTTCTAGTCTTTGGTAAGTCGCCATATACTCTGAGATTCTGTATCTCAATCTATAGTTTAAAAATTCAGGCTTTGTTTATTTAGGTTAATATAGATTACTTTTTAATGCAGAGAAATAAGATCAGTAAGTTATAGTCATCATATCTCACACTGTTGGATTACTATTAAGGTCAAAACAGTTTTCCTTAAAATATCTTTCTGAAAACTGACAGAGAGAAGGCACTCAGAAATTTTGGGCAATATTGTAGATCCTTTGAGAAAATATAATAAATATACACATGCTTTAGGGTTTTCCCATCAATGCATATTTAAATAGTTTCAAGTGTTCAAAAAATAGGAAACTGAGGGGAAGGTGTGAATGAATTGAGGCTTTGCTCAAAAAATACAAATAATGTATTTTTCTCATATTTGTTAGTTTTTGAGAATTTTGTACAATGCATTTTAATAATATTTATCCCTGTCCCTCACTCTTTCCCCATCTACTCCCCTTTCCATACCCACCCAACTTTGTGTCCTCTCTTTAGCTCTCTTTCTCTTGCATGCATAATCTCTTTTAGAACATATTAAGAATAGCTTGTGATACCCATATACCATTGGGTGTGTGGGAGTCACCCAAAGGTAAGGTGATCAACCCACCAGGACCCCTATCCTTAAAGAAAACCGACTTTTCCTCTCCAAGTAGCTACCACCTGCCGATAGCTCCTTAGCTGTGTCTGCCCTGAGCCTGTAAAGGTCTTGAACATATTCTCTCGACTGCTGTGGGTTAATGTGTGCACTTGCTCTGCTACACTGGAACCATGCACTGACAAATGGAATTTTGAGCAACTGTGCACAGGACACTGAAACATATCTCATTGGCTGTTTTAGCCTCATTGCCTTCAAAATGGTAGGTAAAATTGTCCTGTTTTAAAGGGGAAAAAGTTCAATAGACTTTGCTTTCAAACAACTGACTTCTTCTTGACTTCTATACATAGCACTTGTGAAGATTTCCTGTGGCCTTTCAGGGTGTTTCCCTCTCCTAAACAGGGAACAACTCAAGGAAAGTTCGTACTGTTTTTCTGTTTCTATTTCATTCTCCACAAAACTTGCTCTGCTGTGGTTTTGACTGGAAGCTTTGTGACAGTAACACTCAGAGTCTGTGCTTTTTTCTCAATCTAAGATCCATGTCTTAACCTCATTACCACTGGGACTGCTGTGCTTTCCCCAGTTGAGGGCCCATCACCTTGCCCTGAATTGCTTTCCACAGAGAGCAGAGCTCACCCAAATGCTTTGATTACTGACAGTCCTGGTTACCAATAAGCACCCCTTTTCATTTATCAGCCAATGTCAATTACTGTGGTTTTTTGTTTTGTTTTGTTTTGTTTATTCCTTCTTCTGTTAAGGCCCTTTGTGTCTGTTAAAGTCTTTAATTATTTCTCAAGGGCAAATAGTTGCATTTACTTGAATGGTTAAAACATGTCTGTGTGGTATAGCACAAAGAAGGGAACCCTAGAGGAAGGCATATTTATACTCTAGGATTGTCTTCCCCAGAATTGGAGGAGAAATACACATGTAAACTATGAAGATAAAGGTGACCAAACGCTCTGAATTTTGATTGTTGATGACAGAAAGTCAACACCTTTCTTGGCTACACAGTTCTGCATGGTTTTGGCATCTTTTACATATTAATTCCATGTTCACTCCTCCATTTCCAAGACCCATTGTCCTTCATCATCGCTTCATCATTGTAGAAATAAACTGGGAAATTTTCTACCTTCAGATTCTTTGTTCTGGTGCAATCTTAGATTTACTAGCTATAGACTACTTCACACATCATTTTTTTTTTACCTACTTCAAAAGCTTTTTAATCATCCTCTGTTTCTTCTAGATAAAGAAATATAGAAGCCAAGATATCTCATAAGATCACCAAAATGACTTTGGCGGCAGCTATCTTCTATGAGAAAATCTCCATGCTATTTAAATCATCCATATATAAAATGTATCCAGCTTGTCTGGTCCCCTCATCAGATAACTCACCTTGCTGGGTCCCTCATCAGATAACTCACCTGGGCATTCTCACCATGCTGACCTTGGGTGCTCTCCCTGGGAGATCAGCATCGTTTTTCTTCTCCACCATACATTTTCATTTTCCATTGTTTAAATGGGTTTTCTTCATAAAATTTTTTTATGGTAACTCCCTCAGTATTTCTCAATATATCCCAAGTAGGTAATAAAGCATCACTTTTGCCATACCCAATATGTAATATTTTCAGCCAATTATTTTGCTACCCAAGGCAAACCTAGGTTCTTGAATAAACCTTGCACCTTGCAAAAAAATTACTTCTTCTTTAGTATGAATTTTATTTCAAAGTAATTTCTGACTCATAAAAAATCTGCAAGAAAGACATGACAAAAGCTATTGTGTCCTTCACCTAGATATATCATCCTTTTAAAGTATATACACATGTGTGTGGTTGTGTGTAGACGTAGACAATTTCTGACTTATTTGCACATAATGCCTCTTTTACTCCTAGTCATTTCTTTTTCTTTCTTTTTTTGGTTTTTTTTTTTTTGAGACAGGGTTTCTCTGTGTAGCTTTGGAGCCTGTCCTGGAACTCACTCCATAGCCCAGGCTGGCCTCGAACTCACAAAGATCTGCCTGCCTCTGCCTCCTGAGTGCTGGGATTAAAGGCGTGCGCCACTACTGCCCGGCACTCCTAGTCATTTCACTAGGCCAAAGGACTTTCTGTTGTATAACTCTAGCAGAACCATTAAAATCAGTGTTCAGAGTAACGAAATTCTGTTATGTAACCTGCAGACTATATTCCAAATTCACCTTACTTATTTTCCTTAAAACGAACAACTTTGGCTCAGATTGTGTCCAGTAAGATTTAATGCATGTACTTGCCATGTTCTGCCTATCTCTTCTAGTCTAGAACTTTCCTTCATCTTCCTTGTCTCCAGAATACCTTGACATTTTTGGAGAATATAAAAAGTTATGAAGAATGCCATCCAATCTGTGTTTGTCTTGACTTCCTTACCATAGATTGATTTATATTTTCCCTGTCAATGGTGATTGTACTTTTGATCATGGTTAAGGTGGTAGTGATCATGATTCTTCACTCTGCAGGTGCTGATTTTCCATTTGTAGATGAGTGACTTGTAGGGAGATACTTGAAACTGTGAGTATGATGTCTTTGGCTTTTGTTCTGGTGGTGATTGTTTTAAGGACAGAGTCTCATTACATCCCCAGGCTGGCCTCAAACCAAAGATCCTGCCAAAGCCTTCCAAGTGCTGGGATTACAGGTTTACCTGTTGTTAAAGATTATTGGAAATACCTTTAGACCTTCAGAAAAGTTGCAAAAAAAATTATACTAACCTCTTGTGTGCCCTCTAACCAGAAACCTTGTGGGACAACAGCTTACAGAAACTGAAATTGTCAAAATTAGGAAATTAACATTAGTGAAACTCTCTTAACTGAGTGTACTAGAATTTCATTGTTTTCTTTCTAATGATTTTTTATTTCAATACAAAATCCATGATCCCACACAGCTTTTATTTGCAGTGAAATCTTAATCTCTTCCAATCTACAGTTATTCCTCTCCTAGTTTTCCCCTATGCATCGTGACCTAACAGTATTAGTGAGCACTAGCATATGGTTTTGGACTTTCTTTCAATTGAAGGCTATCTGCTCCACTCTCCTGATTAGATTGTGGCTATGCACTTTTGGCATAACCTCACAAAGTCACAGAAGTCACCTTGTGTTTTTTCAATACACATTATCATATTAACCTTGCTCATTTGCTTAAATGTCTACTGGGTTCCTTCTTGGTTAAATTAATACCTTTTCCTTTTTAATTGATTGGTATTTTAGGGGAGACACTTTCAGACTATGGAGTTGCATTGATTTTCTTCAAATGTTCACCATTGATTGTAGAAGTTATTAGAATTTTATCTGTAGATTATTGCCATACTTTGCTTAATGATGCTTTCTTCTGATATGCTGTATCTCTATAACCTTTTACCGCTCATTCCAGTATCCATTGATGATTTCTACTGGGATAATTATCACTATGATATGATCTACCATGTCTCCACCCTCATTTTTTAATGATGGCATTGAGTTTTTTAGGCCCATAAATTAGACCTGGTCAGTTCCTATCTTCAGCCGTGAACCTGGGAATTCTATTTTATGCAATTCTAATGCAAGATTACTGAAATTGGGCTTGCTGTAGGGGGACCTGCAGTCTTAAAGGAATAATTAAGATAATCCTATGGATAGTATCATAACTTTGTAATTTAAGGGGTAGTTGCATTTACTTATGGTTTGAGACATATTGGTAGTATTGAAGGCGGGAGAGATCACTCAGAAAGTAGAGATACTTGCCACCAAGCCTAAAGCTCTGAGTTCAGTTCTGTGACCCACATTGTAGCAGGAGCTAATGGACTGTTGTATGTTGTCCTCTGACTTCCACATGTGCACTATGGCACATGCACACACACTATACTCTCTCTCTCTCTCTCTCCCCTCTCTCTTTTTCTCTCTGTCTCTCTGTCTCTGTCTCTCTCTCTCACACACACACAAACAATAAATAAAACAGTATATTAAAAAGAATAGCTTTGACACTTATTTATTGCCTTATAATTTCGCCCAGCTGGTCTAAAATGAGGTATGTCAGTTGACTTGTTTTAAAAGACAGGTTGAACTGTGTATGCTGACACTTGAAATGTCTTTGTTTAGACCTTTTCTGTTTTTGAAAATATTTTTTTGTGGGCCTGAGAGAAGGGAGTTTGCAGTAACACCAGTCTGCTGTGTCAAGCAGCACTGGTCCTCTTAGTTTCTGAAGCTTAACACAGTAGCTCTTTTTTCATAGATACAGGGTACAATGTATTTGTTCACAACCCAGGGGAGGTCTTCTGGGAACACAGGTGACTTTCTTTCCTTTATAGTCCCTTAATGCTTGGCTGGATTCACATTTAGATATTTCCAGAGCAAAAAGAGAATCTGGACAATTCCTTGGAGGGTTCTTATGTCCGTGCCACCATTGGCACATTGTACCTCTGCTTACACTACATTGATAGACACTTAGGTACATGACTGTTCTTATTGCAGGGGAGCCTGGGAAATATAGTTTACTTTTAATATAGTGTATACAGGAGGAACTACTGCTGTGAAACAGTGTCTGTCTGTCAGCTGTGTTCTTGGAAGTTATACCATGGTATCTCAGAATTAATTAATTTCTATGCTGTGTGACTGCATGATGTGCGAGGGGCATGTGTGGGAGTAAGCCTTGTCTATAGACACAGGGCTTCCTGACCTTAACTTTGTGTGCTTTATAGCAATTTTTTGGTTCCCTTTATAGCCCTCCACTATCTAACCTATTAAGGAAGGGGTAAAGTATCATGGCAGTCACAAAGGGATCATGGGGAAAATTGTTACTTTTGTTATATTTTTTTCTTTGAGACAGGTTCTTGTGTAGCCCAGGCTACCTTGAAACTTGAGATCTTCCTGCCTCTTGTCTCCCAAGTGCTGGGAGTCCAGATCACCACCTCACTTAGCTTCCTTGTTACTTGTGATACTTTATCCAGAAGAAATATGAACCCCTTTGGAATTATGATTGCACCATGATTGCAGCTTAAGAAATTTATACATTTATTTTAGGAAGAAATATATATACATATATGTATATATATTCATATGTATTATTACAAAGGAGTCATTTCAAATATGTTGTCATTGATACAACTAACCATCAGTGAGTCAGAAGGCTGTTGAGGTGATGGGCTTTTGACAATACATAATTACTTATGAATAATGCTGGCTGCAACATTATCTAACAATGGAAAGTCATGGCCATGCTGGCACTGCCACCTTCTCTTTGTTGTATTGCCAACCTCACTCTCTGGACAGGAAGAAAAATAGGGGAAGTGTGCTTTTCTCTTTTGAGACATTACAACATCCTTGTGTTTAAAAGAAGTAGGGCCTCCTCCCTTCCAGCTTAGTCTATCTCCAGCACCATAACTGACTTGAGAATGGGAACTTCACAGTTGCGGGTCAACTGCCATATGATCCCCCTGACTTCTACTAAGTCATACCATCAAACTGTCCTTTTTTATCATTAATATTTATTGTTCCTCCTTGAACTCAGCCAGCAAAAGTGGCTCATAGAATAACTCTGGTGGGGCCAAAACAAATAGGAGATGTAGAGTAGGGGATATAGTGTAGGAGATGTAGAACAGGGGATGTAGAGTAGGGGATGTAGATTAGGGGACATAGAGCAGGAGATGTAGAGCAGGGGATGTAGAGTAGGGGGTGTAGATTAGGGGATGTAGAGTAGGAGATGTAGAGTAGGGGATGTAGAGTAAGAGATGTAGAGTAGGGGATGTAGAATAGGGGATGTAGAATAGGAGATGTGGCTCTTTCTTTTGCCCCATTTCTTTTTCTGATTTCTTTGACTCAAATGAATAGATCATTCATATGTGGTATGGATGTATCTCCATTTTTAAATAATTATTTGTAGAACATTAAAAATATTTAGTTGTTCCTATAACTTTTGCACAGAAAAAAACTGTTTAGTTCCAGAAATTAATTTTTTTTAGTTCTTAGTACAATTCAACTTAATTTGGAGGACAATTCCTTAGAAAAGAGTGTTATTGAATATTATTATTAAATCTACATATAGAAAAATATAGAAGAGATGAACAAAACATTTGAGCAGGACTAAACAGACAATATATCAGAGCATTCCTTTTTAGTTCTTGTTAGTCATAATTTTAACTTGAAATGTTGAATATTTTATGAGACAGGATCTTACACCCTGTAGTCCAGGATGGCTTGGAATCCATTATACAACCTAGGGTGGTCTCAAAGACAACCCTTCTGCCTCAGCTTTCCCAGTCTTGGGAATAGAGGTTTGGGTCACAATGCCCAGTAACATCTTGAGTTTTATTCCATGCTACTCTGAATTTGGAAGCATCTCCTGGGGTTGGTAGAAAAGAGAAAATGTTGATACACAATAAAAGAATCAAATCTTGCTAGTGGGTCAAATAAATAAATGCCTATCATACTGGTGAATGGAAGGAGAAATAAATGAATCAAGTAAGAGATTTTGGTTTGGTTTCTCTTTCTACCTTGTTTGAGACAACCCACCAGATCATCTATTGTAACTCCATACTTTAAAAACATTTGACTTTGCTCATTCCTCATCATTTGTTGCTGTGATGTCCAGTATCTTCTCTTTTTGCCAAAAAAATCATTCATATATTTCTTGAAGTCTTTTCTTCTTTCAATGATCATGTGACTCTATGCCTATGTCCCAGGGTACTAGCACAACTTGTCAGACGAGCATGGACCAACATTCATCCATTTACAATAAAACAGTAGTTTTGCTGAAGGGCTAGCAAGTCTGTGGGGAAGTAAAGAAGGATGTGGGAATAGGAGATCCTGTCTGTCTGCTGGCACTGTTCTGAGGGATGTAAATTAGACTGAAGCTGTGGAAAGCTATTTTGCCATCTTGGGTTATCATGATGGATTTTATTCAAAGGATACACAGAGAAAGGCTGTGGGAGACACTCCAGTTTTTAAGTGTAATAGTTCTTAAAATCTGTCATCAATTGATAGCATTTTTTATTTCTTATGCCAGCTGAGTTGGATTGCTGTCAATTTGACAGGAGAGTTTGTACAAATGTATCTCTCTCTGACACACACCTACCATCCTTATTAAGCCAGTGAGATTGCTCAGTGGTTAAAGTTCTGACCATTAAGACTGACGACCTGCATGATGGGGGAACCCACAGAGACAGCTGACCTCAGCTCCTGGGAGCACATGGACTCTGGACCAACAGTTAGGGAGCCTGCATGGTACTGACCTAGGTCCTCTGCATGCGTGTGACAGTTGTGTAGCTTGATTTGTTTGTAAGGCTCTTAACAGTGAGATCAGGACCTGTCCCAGGCTCTTAGCTGGCTTTGGGAACCTGTTCTCCATGCTGGATTACCTCATCCAGCCCTTAGCAGGGGGAAGAGCTTGGTCCTACCTCAAGGTTCTACCTCATGATGTGCCATGCTTTGTTCAAGCCCATAGGAGGCTCGCCCCTTTCTGAATGGAGATGGAGGAATGGAGGAGTGGATGGGGAGGAGGTAGATGGGAGTCTGGGGGAGGGGACAGGAGTAGAGGAGGGAGGGGAAACTCTGGTCAGTATGTAAAATAAATGAAAAAAAAGTTAATAATAAAATAAAATAAACTGAAAATAAAATGACTCCCAAGAAAGGGAAGAAAAAGAAACAAAGAAAGAAAGAAAAATAGAAAAAAATGAAAGAAACGACTGATGACCTGAGTTCAATCCCTGGGACCAATGTAAAGGTGGAAGGAGAGAACCTACTCCACAAAGTTGTTCTCTAATGTGTGTATCCTCTCAAATACAACAATATATAAGTGAGTTTTTAAGAAGAAGAAAACAAGTTAGAAGCAGAATGATATTTTCTAGTATAATTTTCTTTGTTTCCACCATGGCCACCAATTTTCCTGTTATCATCTTTGGTATTTTCATATCATCTAAATGTCCATTCATGTTTTTTTCATTGCTGGCCCCATTATGAGACCAGACAAATGTGGAAAGCACGCTTTAGGTTAATAGAGTGCAGTCGCTAGAGCTCCAGGCTGGCTTGTGCCTGGGTGAAGTCCCTCCCCTATGACCAGGGTCTGGCTGAATCCTGTCTCCAGAGAGGAAATGTTTCTGTCACTCTCCCTCTTCCTGAGGAAGCAAGTCTCCAGCCTTGCAAAGTCATCAAGCCTGAAAAATCACCCCAGACTCTGATAACAGAACAGATCCCCCCTGCTGCTAATTATCCTGTCTCCCCATTAAAGCCACTCACTCCTGCATTGTCCCCATTACAGAGTAACTGGTTTTTCCTGGGACAAACACACAGGACATGCTATAAACGTAACCAGGAAATGCTGGATAAAGAGAAAAAGAAAAGTGCTATTTTATGCTCCATTATTAATAGCAATATTACCTCTTACTTTATGTCTCTTTGGTTTGACTCATTTCCGGGCAGTGATTTAGCTTGAGTACCCTGTGATCTTATCCTGAATTTTCACCCCTTAGCTCACCAACTACGGGGTTCTAGACAAGGCAGTTAAACTTCCTGTGCTATATCCTCCTATTTGTTAAAAATTCAATTGAAATTTTCAAATATTTGTGAAGTGTATCTTCTGGTGGTGTGCTTAGAATTAAATCACATGATGGTATCGAGGTCACTACCTTGTATGTAGTGTGTCCTCTATTAGGGCCAGCTGATGTCTAGTGTTTGGATAGTTTCTCTCTTTCCTACTCTGCTCAGTGTCTATTCCCTCTTGTGAAATCTGGGCCAACTGGCAATCAGTGACTTCTGGAATAAGCAAGTTCTCCTATAATGCTAACTGGGATACCTCAGTGAAGCGTTCTTTGAGCTGAACATTTACTCATTTGCCTCTGCTGGAATTTCCTTCATTCTCTTTTTGCTGCTGAGACCTTTGTTTAGATGGAAGAGCTCCAGGCTCTGTACATTTTCAATCATTTACTTATTCATGAATATCAGATTCTGGGGACGTGAGGAACAAAATGAGTAACTGCAAAAGTGGCCAAAGCTCAGTGTTTTGCTTTGCCTATACTTTGGGGACCTCACCTGACCACCAGACTCAGTGAGCCTGATACACAACCTAGATGACAAAAGCTTTGCTAGGCATCAGTTAGAGGTCATTCCAGGGAACAAGATGACTTAATTTGAAACCAGAAGAAATTCAACTAGGAAAATGGGTGCACAGCTGATGGAAGATCTAAGCTGCCAATTCGTGGCTGATGAAACAATGTGGAGAATAACAGAAAAAAGACTCAGTTGTTACTACCAGGGCCAGATACCTACCCAGAAACAAGGAATGTCCCCAACGCTGGGATTGGAGGCCACCAAACCAAAGTAGAACCATTAACAGCCTTTCTGATGGGCACCAGGACTGTGGAGAAATCCTTTTGCTCCTTGCACCATCAGTTAGAGAAAGGGGAGAGGAGAACCCCGGCCTTTTTCTTATTTCTGTCCTCTCTTTCCTTGCCAGGTCACTATTGACAAACCTCCTGGTGTTTCAGTCTAAAGAATAGGTGCAGGACCCATTTCAACAATATGTAGTCGATTCTCACAATCTACAAGAATTGGGTCAGGATGCCTCATGGATACCAAAATATGCAAATGCTCAAGTCATTTGCATATATTCTACTAATCCTCCTGTATACTTTAACTCATCTTTTGACTCATTATAATACTTAAGATGATGCAAATGATTATTATGCTTTTGTGTTTAGGGAATAATGGCAAAGCAAATGAACTTATTTAATACAGATGCACTTAAAATATTTTCTGCCTGGCGGTGGTGGCACATGCCTTTAATCCCAGCACTCGGGAGGCAGAGCCAGGTGTATTTCTGTGAGTTCGAGGCCAGCCTGGTCTAGAGAGTGAGATCCAGTACAGGCACCAAAACAACACAGAGAAACCCTGTCTTGAAAAACCAAACATGTGTGTGTGTGTGTGTGTGTGTGTGTGTGTGTGTGTGTGTGTGTGTTGTGTTTGTGTATTTTCTAGATTTCTGGGTTAACAGATCAAGAAATAGGGATAAGAATAATATGAAGGTTTGGAGAGGTAACTGAGTCAATAAGAGTTACTTTCTGTACAAATGTAAGGAAAGACCTGGCTTTGATTTCCCACTATTGACACAAAAACTGGGCATGTTTGTAACCTCAGTGTTGGGGTGAGAGATAGGCAGATTCTAGAAGTTCACTGGCCAGCCTATCTATACCAAATGTTGAACTTCAAGGTTAATGACAGATCCTGTCTCAATGGCATAAAGCAGAGAGCAATAAAAGTGGAACCCCCATATGCTTGAACATGGATGCATGCACATTTACACACACACACACACACACACACACACACACACACACACACACACACACCAAAAAAGGAAAAGAGGAGAATGATTTGAGAACAGTGAAAAATGGGCGCAGTCCTGAGCAAGAGAAGGAAACCATTATGACAGAATAAGCAACTTGAGTTGCTGAATGGTCTTTATGTTTGCTAAATTTCCTATGAGTTTGGGCTTAGATTTCACACTGTGCCTAGATGTAGAGTATTATGCAGCCCAGTTCATCAGTCTTTTGCTTGGACAATGGGTGACGTCTCTATGGAGTTCTAATTTACTGGTCTGTTCAACATCGGTCCAAAGGTTCTAGCTACGACTTAGACCTCTGGTGAGAAATATCTCTCGCTCAAAGATTGATGGTTTAACTTCAGAGAGGGCAACAGATTCTCAAGCATTTTAAGTAATCTTCCATCCCAGGAACAGGGTTGCACAATTGAAAATGTTGGAAATAGAAACCAGAGGAATTCCTTGGTGCAAGAGGTCAGTGAGATAGTCTCCCCAGCTGGATGACAAATCATGTATCTCAGTGGCCTCAGGAAAATCAAGACAGGCACTTGAAGCCAATTTATTTGTCTTTATTCCAGGCCTGCTACAAATGGTTTATTCCTCATAGCTGTAACTGGTGGTGTCATGAGCCTAGGCTTGAGGTGAAGATCCTTTGGCTAAATGTCCTTTGGTGCATGATTTGAGATTTGTACTCTCTCTGAGCAACTTGTATAATGATGCTCCTATGTTCCCCCTATAAAGCAGTTGGAAGAGTTACCTGTGCTAAAAGAATGAGAACATATTGAGTGCCTGGGTCCTCTGTTAGAAATGAAAGTGTGGCATTCCTGTTCTTAAGTGCATTCTAGTTTTCAGAAGGAGAAATCTAGTATGAAAGCAGTGTCCACTCAACATGCTCTGTTAGGCAGAAAGCCGCCATTTACAATGCTGTGGTAAAATCTCACTTCCCTCACAGCCAGACTTTCAGTTGCAGCATCGCCTGGCTTTTATGGGAGCTAAATAATACACCTCAAATATCAATCTTAACTGAGGACCCTCAGAATGTAGTAGAGTCAACTATCATAGTTACAGTACTGACAAGCGTCACTTCCCACTAAGAAGAGGAAAGTCAAAGAACAAGGATGAGGAGCAAAGGAGGGGAGAAGATTTTAAATGGATTGGAAGGAAAGATAACCAAGGTACTTAGTGATTAATGTCCACTGCTGTTATATTTTCAAGTACTCCTTGTGTCCCTGTGATATACTCTGTGAAATATTTATAAATAAGAATGACGTGGATATGATCAAATTCTATTTTCAAGGGAAAATAAAAACTTGCTTTCCATGTTTTAGGATTCACTTCTTTATAGCTATTGACAATTTAGCTCTTTGATTGTTCTGCATTTCTTCAGAGGTCAGTGGTCATGACTTGGTATGTTATACTCTCTGATGGCAGACTATAACCTGTAAACCATATAAGTTATTTGCCCCCACAGGTTTCTTTCAGTCGTGGCATTTATCACCACAACAGAATAGCAACTTATAAAGAAATTGGTACCAGGAACATGGGATGTTGCCTTAATAGACCTGACCATGTTGCTTTAAGGGAGGATTGTGGAGGATTTTTAGGTTGTTAGGCTGGAAAAACCATTGAGTTCTCAGAGCTTAAGGAGCTGTTGTAAGAACGTGGAAGACAGTGATGACAGAATTGTAGGCAATGAAAGCCTGGATTGAGAAGTTCCAGAGTGAAACAAAGAAGTTCCAAAGTGAAACAAAGACAATTTATGTGATAATCAGTTTGGATTAAGAACCTTTGAAAGTGATATCTTTGCTTTACTGGGACAATCAATGTTTGATTAGCTGAAGCTAAAGAATCAGGTGCAATTAAGAAGAGACCAGTAACACTGAGGTGAAATTTTTGGGGAAATAACTGAGGTAAATTTGTTTTGGAAAATATTTCCTTGGAGTTAACACACAGAAACTGTGATCCAGTAGAGGCAACATTGCATCTCAAGTTGTCAGAAGAAGATGGTAATGTTTAAGAGTAGCCATATGGTTTTGGTTTTGACAGCATGAAAGTTACAGGATTGAAAGGGTCATGGAGAGCAACTGAAGTCTGTTACTGTGAGAAAGGCCAGGAGAAGCCATGGTGAAGGTGCAGCCTCAGTTGTAATCGAGACCTCTGGATTGAAGAATTCATAGAGAGAAACTTGGGCTTGGCAGGGTTGGAGTCCCTGAAGAGGCTTTAGTGATGGTGCAGCTATTGTTAAGACTCTAGGATATTGGCAAAGCAAGGACAGTGGCAAGTGTAGAGCGAGCCAGTCCTGACCCCACCAGAAAGAATGTGTGTGCTGTAGAGAGCTCAAGAAATGGAACTGCCCAAGCATTTTGGAGCCCTAAAGATCATGACTGAGTTCCAGCTGCCAGACATTGAGCTATAGGATTTGGTTTGCACAATAAATGTGCTGGGGGTTGGTTTTGCTGTGCCCTGGTTCTTCCCTCTTGGAATAAGAAAATGCATAACTTTTAAACTTATTTTACAGGAACCCACAGTTAAATGAATTTGAATTTTTTGTTTTTTTTTTTTTTTTTCAAGACAGAGTTTCTCTGTGTAACTTTGGAATCTGTCCTGGAACTCACTCTGTAGACCAAGGCTGGCCTCGAACTCACAGAGATCTGCCCAAATATGCCTCCTGAGTGCTGGGGAATTTGTATATTTAAGGAGATAAACTTTTAAAGTATTTGATTAAAAATGTTTTTGAGTTTCCATTACACTAGGTTTCTAGATCATCCCAGAGATGCCCCCTGATTCCAGTTATCTCTTCCAGTACTCTCTCCCTTCATCCTCCCCTAACCTGATCCCTCCTATTTTCATCCCCACCACCCACTGAGACCTCTCCCCCACCATCCACTGGAGATAGCTATTCTATTTCCCCTTCACAGTGAGATTCATGCATCACCCTCATTTAGCCCTCCTTGTTACTTAGCCTCTCTGTGTCTATGGATTGTATCATAGTTATCCTTTACAGCTAATATTCACTTGTGAATGAGTACATACCATGTTTATCTTTCTGGGTTTGGGTTACCTCACTCTGGATGATCTTTTCTAGTTCCATCCATTTGCCAGCAAATTTCACGATGCCATTGTTTTTAACAACTGAGTAATACTCTATTGTGTAAATGTCCCACCTTTTCTTTATCCATTCTTTGGTTGATGGACATATAGTTTGTTTCCAGTTTCTGGCTATTATGAATAAAGCTGTTATGAGCATAGTTGAACAAGTGTCCCTGTGGTATGATGGAGCATCATTTGGGTGTATGCCCAGGAGTGGTATATCTAGGTCCTGAGGAAGATCAATTCCCAATTTTCTGAGAAACCACCATATTGATTTCCAAAGTGACTGTACAAGTTTGCACTCTCACCAACAACGGACGAGTGTTCCCCTTGTTCCAGCATGAGCTGTCACTTGTGTTTTGTGATCTTAGCCATTCTGACAGGAGTAATATGGAATCTCAGAGATGTTTTGATTTGCATTTCCTTGATGGCTACAGATATTGAATATTTCTTTAAGTGCGTCTCAGTCATTTGAAATTCTTTGGTTGAGAATTCTCTATGTAGATCTGTATAGCATTTTTAATTGGATTACTTGCTTTGTTGATGTCTAGTTTCTATGAAGGTGACCCTAGCTGAGACTCCTTGCAATGGGGGATACAGAGCCTGAATTGGCCGTCTTCTGTAACCAGGAAAGACAGCCAGTGGAGGGATTGGGACACCAACACAGCCACAAAACCCTTGACCTACAATTTGTCCTGTCTATAAGATGTGCTGTGGTAAAGGTGGTGCAGAAATTGTAGGAGTGGCCAACCAATGATTGGCCCAGCTTGAGACCCATGCCAAGAGAGGGAGCACACCTGACACTGCCTGGATGTCCAGAACCCGTGAGCTGGATAGCCCAGAGACTTAGGAAAGAACTAAAACTGACTGGTTAAAAAAAAGTAAATGAAATGATTCCTGTGATTCTACTATACTCATAGACTGGTGCCTAGCCCAATTGTCATCAGAGAGCCTTCACCCAGGAACTGATGGAAACAGGTGCAGAGCCACATCCAAACATTAGGCAGAGTTCTGGGAACCCTGCAGAAGAGGGGGAGAAAGGATTGTATGATCCAAAGGGTTCAAGGACACCACAAGAAAACTCACAGAATCAACTAACCTGGGCTCATAGTGGCTCACAGAGACTGAACTGACAACCAGGGAGCCTGCATGGGACTGACCTAGGCCCTCAGCATATATGTTACAATTGGGTAGCTTGGTCTTCTTGTGGGACTCCTAACAGTGGGAGCAGGGGCTGTCTTTGACTCTATTGCCTGCTTTTGGGACCCCTTTTTTTCTGCTGGGTTGCCTTTCCAGCCTTAATAGGAGAGGAGGTACTTAGTCTTACTGCAACTTGATATGCTATGGCTGGTTGATATCCATGGGTGGCCTGTCCTTTTCTGAAGAGAAAAGGAGGAAGAGTGGATGGGGGCAGGGCAGACTATGAGGACAGGAAGGAGGGGAAACTACTGTTGGGGTGTGAAAAAAAATAAAAAAATATTTTTGAGCACGGCACCTACATCTCTCCCATCCTTACTTCCCCCTCCAACTCCTCCCATGGTCCTTCCTTCTTCTTCTCAAATTCATGATTTCTTCTTTAATTGTCATTGTTTTACACACACACACACACACACACAACTGAGTCCAGCTATCATTGCCCCTATGTACAAGTGTCCAAGACTAACACTTGGGATTGAACAACCTATGTAGGAGCTTGTCACTAGATGAAATTGCTTCTACCTCACTCAGCATTCATCGACCACCTGTAGCTCTTCACCTAGGGGTAAAACCCTATGAAATTTCTTGCCCTGTCCATGTTGGCATGTCAACTGCTGTCATTATGCAGATTTTGCTTATGCCACCATATGGTTGGGATTTCATGGGTACATTTTCCCTATTAGGTCTATGAGACATTATCTCACAGCAAGAATCCTGGACCTCTGGCTCTTACAATGTTTTGCATTCTCTTCTGTAATTTTTTACCCCCTAAGTCTTGGGTATGGGAGTTGTACTGCTGGTATATCAGTTGGGGTTGGGGACCCCATAGTCTTTACTTTTAAAATAGTTAAAAGATTGTGGGAGTTTCAAAAGTTGCATTGTGTTTTATATTGACATATTAATTTGAAATCTTGGGGATGAGGAACAAAGGAAAAGCGAAAGTGATGTGTTTGGATGGCAAAGTTGACAAGAGATGGAATGTTGTAGTTACAATGTTCATTGAATCTAGACTCCAGTGAACTACTGATTTCCTTCCAAATCAGTATCAATACCAAAACCAAGAGAATCCTACCCTTGATGTGCATCTGTGATAGAAGAAAACAAAACATACATAAAAATTTTATTAAAAGTCTGAAACATATATAAACATGAGTGTAGAGCTTGCTGAATTTTCTAATTGGAACATATTTATGCAACCAGCACTTAGATCAAGATTCAGCATAACCAGAAACCCCATTGCTCTTTATGTTCCCTCCAGTCATTACTGCTTGTCTTGTCTTCCAGAATCATAAACAAATTTGCCTGTGATTTTCATTTGCTGTAAATGGAATCACAGGTGTCTGGATTCTTTTACTTAAAATGTATGTGTATTTCATGTTATTGAGCATGATTTGTAAGTAATTCATTCTCACAGCACTATGGTATTGCCTTATGTGAGTAAATCATAGTTTATCCATCCATTTTAGTGTTAAAGACATTTTAGTTATTCTTAGTTTTATTTATCATGAATACTGATGCTATGAACATTTCTGTTCAAGTCTGTGGTGAATGTGGGTATGAAGTCCACTGGAATGTGCCTGCCATGTTTTAATGTGCGTGTGAGTCTATCTATCTATCTGTCTATCTATCTATCTATCTATCTATCTATCTATCTATCTATCTATATATATATATCTTTAGAGAAACTGCCAAACAACCTTCCAAAGTGAGGTACTATTTACATGCCAATTAGAAGTGAATGAAGCTTCCTTTGTCCTTTATACTCTTATTGAAATTTAATAGTTATTGTGCTTTTATTTTACTCTTTTCAATGGGTATAAATGTAAATCAAAATAATAGCAGAAAAAGCTAGCAAAGAGCTGAGTATCAGCATCAGCAAAACCTCCTCACTTCCCAGTCCTAGCATTTCATTATGCTGCTACACCAAAGAAACTGTTCTAAGGGACTAATCTCAATATGATAGCTAGATTAATCTTTATACACAGTGAAGACAGAACATTTCAGTGCAGGAAGTCCTCTAGGGTTGCCATCACTACATATCAAAAAAATTTTTTTCAGGGAAGATTCATGGAAATTCTTCTACACCCTCTGTGTCAAAGGGGATACATATCTCTAATAGTCACAATGGAAAATGAGTACATTTGAGAGAGCAAAAGAAGCTGAAATGTGCAGAGGTCACCTTGTTAGGTCTTTAACACTGTAATCGCTGTAGGACTCCATGCTTCTTACTGCTAGTGGCTAGGAATTTGCAGTTACCACTGAAGATTTTAAAACCTGAAACTACAGTATTTCCCCAAGGGTTCTGCTCATAGCATGTGTGTAAATAAAGCATACACATTGAGAATGGCAGATAGTTATTTCTTGGTATTTAGTATTTAAAACTGATCACTTCAGTAAAATAAGGATGACATATTTTCAGGAATGCATCATTGAGATATTGGGTAGTATTATTAAGGCCAAATTTAATGCTATTTTGGTCAGTTGATATGGGTTGTAACTGATGTAATTTTCTGAAGTCCTACTTGTCTGGGAAAACTGAAAGAACAGTAACTAACTTGTGCCATCATATATCAGCTATGTACTGCCAGAACAATATTGAGTTACAATCATAAAACCCTTATCATAGATAGCCACAAATATCCACTTGCTTTATGAGTTTGGTGGTTCAGCAGATCTGTGCTAGACTCGGCTGATTCTGGCGGGGCTTGTTTATGGTCCTATTTGGCGTAGTAGACTGGTTACTCCAGTGACCTTGGTCAAGCTTGCTTAAAGTTTACAGGTTGGCTCATTTAGAATGGGCAGAGCTGAGATAATGGGAAGCTACTTGGCTCTTGCTGCAAACACAGTGGAATCCAACTCTATTCTCAAAGCTAACGAATTGGTGGTGGCTCTGGTGTCAGCTGGTGTGTTGGTTATCCATCGCAACATAGGGCGTTGTACAAAGAGAAGATTAAAATTATACACATCTCAGGCCAGGTGTGGTCCTGCATACCTTTCATCCTAGCACTCAAGAAGAAGGAG
>CABHPP010106603.1:0-16138 GCA_902168425.1 Peromyscus attwateri
CACACACACACACACACACACACACACGACAATGGAAAAATAGAAGAAATACAGACTGTTAGCAAGAAGACAGTGTTCTCAAGAAGACAAAGAAATGACAATTGCTGCCGCAATGGGGAAGAGGAAACCCCCACACTCCGTTACTGGATAATTAGTTCAGTTGTGACAGAGAACAATATGGAGATAATGCAGAAGATCTGCATAGAACTACCATATAATCCAACCACCCCACTATTACATTGTTGATAGACAGATAGATAAATTGAAGAAATTACATCAGACAGACAGCTAGACCCATACACTGGTATTTTAGGCAACAGTATGCCCCATAGACAAGATATGGAATCAATCAAATGTCCGTCAGTGGATGAAAGAGTTTAAAAATATACACAATAGGATTCAGTCTAGCCATTAAAAGAGTAAAATCCTGCCCTGGGCACCAATACTGTGTTGTCCTATATCAAATAACTCAGAAATAAACCTGTGTTACTTTTCACTTTCTCGATGCTCTGTGGGTGTGGTTTCAATGTCTGACACTCTCAGCCATCACCATACATCTTGACATTGGCATAGAAACCACTGTTTGTGCTCAGGTTAATACAGGACTAAGGAAATGGTGGCATTCTCTGCCAGTTCCTCAAGAACTGGCACCTGAGTTAATGGTGGTTAATTTTGCATAGATAGATGTTGTTATTATCTCAGCCTAATTAGATGAGATAATAGAGTTCTGCACAAGACACTAGTTGCCTACTTTAGAAAGTCAGAGATGCTCTACTAAAGAATTGATCAGTACTTGGCACAGCCAAAGCGTCTCTGGATCACATTCCGCTTGTTCTTTGTGGACAGCCATCCCCATGGAGCAGCTGGGCTCCAAAAGGACATTTGACTAGCAAATTGACTTGATTGATTCAAATTTCATTACACACTGGAAGCACATTTTGTTTGAGCTAAGCACATTAATATCTATCAGTTAGAAGAAAGGCCCAATCCCTTCTTTGTTATTCATTAATAAAACCTAATGATTTCAACAAAACATTAATGAAGGAAAATATTGGCTTGCATAATTCATTTGAAAAATTAATTAATTGCTTTATTAAGGGCAGCCTGTTCCACCAAGTAATTACTGAGGCTCTGATGGAGAATTGCTTTATGTTATTTATTTAGCAAGCTGTTGTTTACCTCTTTCATTTTCTATTGATTTGTTATGCACACAGCTCTTCTGCCTACAGAAGGAAACTAAGTATAATATGAGGTAATGATTGTGAGTCTGTGCTTAAAATTGATAAGGGGTGGTATCTAGCAGGAGGTTTACTGAATTGACACCGCTTTGCAAAGACAGGAGACTGACTTAGTTGTAGTATTCTTTCTCACTAGAATTTTGGAACAGTGGTATCTTGCTGTGGATATCGCTCTGCATAAATAAGATGCTGATTGGCCAGTAGCCAGGAAGGAAGTATAGGTGGGACAAGCAGAGAAGAGAATTCTGGGAAGTAGAAGGCTGAGGCAGAGAGATGCTACCAGACACTGCCATGAAAAGCAAGATGTAAGGTATCGGTAAGCCACGAGCCACATGGCCACTTATAGACTTAGATATGGGTTAATTTAAGATATAAGAACTAGATAACAAGAAGGTTGCTGCAGCCATACAGTTTGTAAGCAATATAAGTCTCTGTGTGTTTACTTGGTTGGGTCTAAGTGGCTGCAGGACTGGCGGGTGAGAGAGATTTGTCCTGACCATGGACCAGGCAGGACTGGAGAAAACTTCAGCTACAATATCTGGGAAACAATGTCCTCACAGAGGAAGTAAGTAGAAGACACAGGCCAGGTCAAAGGAGCTCTTCTAAGTTAGTATTATGCTGTTTCTTTTGATTACAGAAACCCACAGTTTTAACATTAAAGTAGCACAATAAATATTTAATAAGAAGAGGACAGGGGGGCTGGAGAGATGGCTCAGAGGTTAAGAGCACTGACTGCTCTTCCAGAGGTCCTGAGTTCAATTCCCAGCACCCACATGGTGGCTCACAACCATCTACAATGAGATCTGGTGCCCTCCTCCGTAAACATAATAAATAAATAAATAAATAAATAAATAAATAAATAAATCTTTTAAAAAAATGAAGAGGACAATACTATTTTCTGAAATGCAATATCAAAGGTTGTTATGAATGAGTTATTAAACATAACAGTGTTGTATCGTAGTCAAGTGTGGTGGTGTGTGCCTTCAATTCCAGCACTTGGGAAGCAGAGGCAGGTGGATCTCTGTGAGTTTGAGATCGACCTGATCTATATAGTGAGGTGCAGGACAACTGGAGCTACATAGTGAAACCTTCCTAAAAAAATAAAAAATAAAAAAAAGGAAAAGGGAAATAGTGTTGGACCCTAATTTTATCCTATGATGTCACTCTGTGTACTAAATTTCATCAGATTTTTTGATGTGGAATAGAAATGTTAACAGAAAAATTCCTGACAAACAGGTACTGATTAATGGTGTTATTTAGTTTGACACTACAATGGTAAATACTAATATTGTTTACGTTAATTCATGACACCTTAAACCATTAAATGCTACTCTGCACAAGCAGGGAGTTCACTTGACATTAAGAACTTGTGTGAGTGGCCAACCAGTGACTGGTCCATCTTGAGACCCACACCCCAAAAGGGAGCCCATGCCTGGCACTGCCTAGAGGGCCAAGAACCGTAGGTAGGATAGCCCAGAGACCTAGGACGGAAGCAAACATAACTGGCAAAAAAAAAAAAAAATAGTCAAGGAAATGATTCCTAATGATATTCTGCCATACTCGTAGATCAGAGACTAGCATAACTGTCATCAGAGAGACTTCATCCAGCAACGGATAGGAGCAGATGCAGAAACCCACAGCCAAACATTAGGTGGAGCTCGGGGATCCTACAGAAAAGGGGGAGGAAGGATTGTAGAAGCCAAAGGGGATGAGAACACCAGGAGATCACGGCTCACAGAATGAACTAACCACAGCTCATAGGGGCTCACAGACTGAACTGACAACCAGGGAGCCTGTCTGGGTCTGACCTGGGTCCTAAGCATATTGGTCATGGTTGTGTAACTGGCTGTTCTTGTTTGACTCCTAACAGTGGGAGCAGGGTTGCCTCTGATTCTTTTGCCTGCTTGTGGGACCCTTTTCCTCTTACTGGGTTGCCTTGTCCAGCTTTGATAAGAGGGTTTGTGTCTAATCTTATTGTAACTTGCTATGCCATGTTTGGTTAATATCACTGGGAAGCCAACTCTTTTTATAAATGGAAATGGAGAAGGAATGGATCTGGGAGAGAAGGGAGATGTGAGGAGAGGGACTAGACAGAGAGGGGGTGGGAAACCGTGGTCATGATGTAATACTTTAGAGAAGAATAAAAAAAATGGT
The DNA here is from genome assembly GCA_902168425.1 of Peromyscus attwateri. Classification (NCBI taxonomy): domain Eukaryota; kingdom Metazoa; phylum Chordata; class Mammalia; order Rodentia; family Cricetidae; genus Peromyscus; species Peromyscus attwateri. The sequence goes on from CABHPP010106603.1 coordinate 3,393, forward strand.
GGATGATCAAAGCTCATGTTCTATTAGAAGATAATTCATTATCTGTCCTGTGTAAGGAAAGTATTCTTACATTGCTTTGCCTAAAAGAGACTTTCCTTCTACTGCAGGCACATTATTCTGCAGGACCAGCAAGAATCCTTGCATAATAGTGGCATGTTTCATTAAGATGTGAAAGGAAGATAAAACTTGAAGTATTGACATTTCAAGATAAATCAGCCCGGCTCTTTACCCATCAGTCCCAGCCTTCTCATTACCACGTGCATATGACAGATATCTTTCAGAGCCCGGTTTAGACAGATTGTTCAGAAAGGAATGAGTTCTCTTGGTCAGGTGGAAATAGATGCCCACCCTCAAGAGACAAATTTAAGAAGAAGAGACCATCATTTCTCAGAAGTTGTAAGTCGTCCTGGGAATTTTCTCCTCTGTGCCCTGCTCAAGGACCATTTTAAATCGTCCTGTATCTGCAAAGAGTAGAAGATGGAGAAAATAAAGGAATGAATGCCACTAAAGGTCGTTCTTTCTGTAGACAGCAGGTGCTGGCCCAATTGAGACATTTGCTGTTGCATTCCTCCACAAAGCAGAGGGCCCAGAGTCATTGATTCAACATTGAATTTCCCCACCATATTCATATCTCAAATATCCACAGGATGGCAGCAAAGGACGATACATCAAATCTGATTGCTTAATTCAAAATCAGCCAGCAGAAGTGATTAATAAGGCTTGAATCCCTTTCTGCCCAATACATGGGACCAGTATCAAATCTACTCGTGGAAAACATGGGTGTGGTGTTTACCTACACCTGTGTAGGCTGCAGAGACAACCCACCACGTGATTTCTCCATTTGGTCCAGTCAAAAGGCGTGGCAGAATCTGTCTTTTGTGCTATTTCAGCTTGAAGTCTCACCGGTTTATTAATCTGAACATGAATCTGTAGTAAAAATAGTGTGTCCATGGAGGTGTGGAAGAAGTGCCAGTGACAGCCTGGGGCTTGCTTTCTTTAGAAAAGCAAGTCCTGCCCCCAACCTTGCTCCATTTTCTTGCCACACAAAGAAATTAAAATGCACCAGTTCCACACTGCTTGTACTCAACTTGGCTCATAAACACAGGATTGGTTTATTTTCCAAGATGTAATTCACCTCCAAGCTCCATGAACAACCCAACCAATGTGAAGTACTTCCCACAGTCTTAAAATGGCAATCTCTTATCGAAAACTCCTTCTAGGATCAGGACTCTCACATGCACTTGTTCACTGCTGATGCTCTGGGTACATCTTTATGTTAAATTTACTTCCTATTTTCACACATCCACACTCATTCCAAGTGGTATTCTTCACCCGGCTGTTGTATGACAAAAAATTTTCCTGGGGAGACACAATGCATACATCTACTCACTCCAATCCCATGACAGACCAAAGCATGGATACCACCAAAGTCCAACTTGGTGAACCATTGAGTTTTATTGGGGTTACTCACAGGAGCAGAAGTGATTCTAAGACAGCTGCATCACCAAAGCCTACCCCAGCATGGGTGGCAGCTCACAAAAGCTGGGAACCTGGAGCACACTGCACAGTCTGCAGGCAGCTCACCAGATTGGAGAGTATCCTTTCCAAGTCACTCTTGTCTAAACCCCTTCCAGGCATCTGGGCTGGTGTCTAAGACTTCTTTGCAGCTCAGCTGCAGATTGTCTGAGTGGGACTCTCAGCTTTTGTTACTTCCTCCGGCAGAGAGGGGCCTACTGAATTTGGCCAGTTTCAGGGACTTCCTGAAGCGAGTTTGAGTTATTTTCCCTACTGCTCTGGGAGCTTCCTGTAGGATGGAATGTTTCAATGGAGAGAAGTTGTAATACAATACTGGCTTATAAATCTACATTTCCAGCAGGTTTCTTTCCCTGGGGAATGTCTCTAAGAAAACGCTCCATGGTAAGATTTCCATTTGGGAATGCCACACACCTTCCCTTAAGAAAAAAAAGGTATACCCATATTAGTGTTTTGGACCGTGGAAATCCATCCTCCTCGGAGGGGAGGCGCAATTGTCTTTACTCAATCTAATCTTGTAAATACTGCTACTAATACATTTTCTACACATGACCTAAAACTAAAATTAATATTTTCTTACAAGGGCCATGCTATCTCTCACACACAGCACAGACAATTTGGTGCCAGGAACACTGGCTACTTAGCAGTCTATCCAAAACTTTAACAGAGTAAAAACTCCAACAAATTCCAAAAAAACGTGAATTTTAAAAGCTATTTCAATCGTATTTGAAAGGTTTCCTCATGTGCTTCAACTAATGTAAATCATTCAGTTTATCTTAAAATATTTCAGTGGGTAAAAATTGTCCACCCTGTTAACTAAAGCAGGGGGAACTACAGAATTTATCAATATAGATTGCCATCTAGTGGTCATACATTAGATCACAGTTCAGACTCTCAAAAACGGAACTGCATTGATTGTATCTAGTTAGGGTTCTAATGTGCATTGTTACTGAATTCAAATTAACCTGCTATGATTCTGCTATTATAGCAATTAATTTAAATTTTTATTTCCTACTAATATACTTGATAAGAGTTAGTAATATAGAAATGTATGCATATCAATAAGAGGAGCCATGTCTGGAGGGCTGGTTTGTTGAATAGCCACTCACAGATTTACATATGGATATTCCCATGCAACTTAATGTATGAATTTTCCCCTATATCAGGTAGGATTGTCATACTATTTTTTCAAAAGAAATAATCCTTCCATCAATTAACTGCAACTAACTAAAATCAAGGGTTGTTTTTTTGTTTTTTATGTCAGCTCTGTACTCCATCAAAGAGCCTACTTTAGCCCTAGAGTTCTCCTTCATGTATTTAAAATATTTCCTTAGGGTAGGCATGCAGCTGAACATTTGGATTCCCCAACACTTGAGAGGTAGAGGCAAGAGGGTCAGGAGTTCAAGGTCATCCTCAGCTACATAGAGAGTTTGAGGGCTAGGTACATGTCGATAATATTGACTTGGTACCTTGTTACATGCTAGTCGACATAAATGAATAATGTTGTGGGGTATTCACAAGAGAAGACTGCTCAGACATGTTTTTAAACCAGTAGGAAGTCTTTAGGAAGAGTTGTACATGATTTTAACTGCTGTGCCGATTTTCCAGTCTTGGTATTTACTATTTTGTAAGGTTTGGGGGACATGTGGTTAAGTTTTATCCTTTGATTAAAAATTATGAAATTTTGTAACTGCTTTAATACTAACTATACTGTGCTGAAATATATTTGAGAAGAAACCACCAGAAACTTCTCTAGCTAGGACACTCTCCTCCCCCCAAAATAAACTCACCACGTAGACATGTGTCTGCATGGTGTGAATGACTCTGCAGCCCGCCACTGTGTCTGCATGGCATGTCTCCCTCACCCACCGGGGCACCTTGGACCAACCTGCCAAGGCCTCCTGTGCACCATATCATAACATTGGTGCTATGTGACTCAGCAGAGGCCCTCCTGGTGCTTTCTCTTGCCTGGAACTTCAACACCATCATAATTGGTGACCTCCCCACTTCTGGCCATTTCCCACAAGTGAGGATTCCTCTCCTCTTGATCTTGGTCTCTCGCCTCTTGGCCGCATTCAAGTTCCAGTACCAGCAACCACATGTCTGTGGGGCTTGGCTCCCCTTCAGCCCCTGTTCTCTGTTTGACGAAGCATTGCAACACCCTGTGCCCTCTAGCTCAGACCTCAGCGTCCTTCAGGCCCCTGCTCTGCCATTGGTGACTCCTCCAGCAGTCTGCGTCCTCTGCCTCACCCATGGGAAATTAGTCAGATCCAAGGATTCTTGGGCTATACATTCCCATCCCTGCCTCCCTCCCTCCTGCCTGCACATGGCATTGGGACGAGGGATGCACCACAAGGAGCAAAGCCAACCCCACAAGTCCCCTCCATCCCCCAACCCTGGTCCCCACTGCCTACTACTCAGGGTATCCATGATACCTGCCTTACCTTCTGCTTCTTCCAGGCTTTCTCCTACCTTGCTGCCTCTCAGTCTACACCTGCAGTCCTACAGCTTGTTCTTTATATTGTAAATTCTTATCTCTGGCTTTTTAAGTTGGTCAGCTGACAGTTTCCCAGAGTTTTGTCTGTCGTTCTGTTAAAAAAAGGTTTATTGCACATGTGCAGATGAAAATTCTGATTTCTATGGCCACATGAATGTGTTTCTGACTGACTTTTGAATGATTGAGTTTATGTGCTCCATATGTGTCCCATATGTCTTGGAAAAGAAAAAAAAATGACCATATGGTCAGACGCCATCTTTACTAAGGTCAAAGACAGACAGGTCATATGGCTCTGTCACCATTATTGATAAGGGCAATAATGTGGTCAGATACCATCTTTACTGAGGTCAAAGACAGACAGGTCATTTGGCTTCATCGCCATCCTTGATATGGTTGGGGCCTGCCTCTCCAAAGTCCCCATCCCACGCGGTCTTTCACTCTTTCACTCTCAAATCTCTTGTGCTGACTCTGTTGCCCACTTCACGCCAAGATCTCACTCACCTCAGGCAGATCTGCCCGCTCCTACCCGTACCAGATCTGCTTTCTGATTCACCCTCTTACACTTATAACAAATTTGCTTTCTTGCTCACAAACAGCTTTATATGAATAAATAATTTAAATGCTTCAGATTATTTTCCCTTTCTATGATATTGTTATACTAAGATTTTGAAATTTCATATTTTAACATTAAAATAGAGTTCTGATGCAGTTTGGGTCACAAGCTCAGGATTTTGGATTTTCTTCGGTTGTCTTCTAAATATAAACTTATAAGTATGACTTTACTGCTGTTTTACAGATACCTGTTACCAGTTTTTATGTCTTTTTATAAAACAAAAAAGTATATAAACTTAAAAGGATCAAAAGAAATCATAAAACTTAGATCCACTTCATAGAAGTCAAAAGAACTCCAGATAAATGAGTTTTCTTCACCTGTCTATTCCTGAGGATAGCATTTTTCTCTCTCCTTGTCTCTCCTTCCCAATAACTAAGACCATGGACTTAAAAGTTTCAAATAAGTTCATAAATTTTAACCCTTGTCTCTAGTCTATATCTGTTTCAGCAGACTTCCATTTGGCTGACTGACACATCTAGGCATTGACTACTGACTTCAGCCTGTGAGACATGGACTTCCTGAAAGCTGATATGAACCAAACCAGTTGATATGAATGCTCTTTTTTCCAGCTGGATCAAATCAGATGCTTCTGATTAATACTCCATTGCCTAAATTCCCTTCTTAAACCTTTGACTAGCCTTTCAGACTTGCTGGGCTCTGACCATCTGCACCCCATTTTAGCTTGAAACAGTTATGGAATAGAATACATTGTCCTGTGCTCCCAAAACAGGCTAAAAGGCTAAGTTAAAGGTAAACCCCCTGGCAAAGGGGACAAAATGGTTACCTAATGCCCACTGATATATCAGGAAACTGGACCCCAAATTGTCAGTTGATAGATTTATTAACTAAAATGGTTCTGCAGTAAGATAAGACATTTGACCTTCTCTATGCAGAAACAAAGAGGTACTATATGAACTTAAGAAAATATTATTTCTATATAAATCATTCAGGATTATATTCTGGCCATACTCAAAGACCAGATCAAAACTACAGGGCCTTAAAGTGGTAATAAATGCAGATATCATGACCAATGGCTTAAAGGTGTCTCTCCTCACTCAAGATCTATTCAGGTTTAAGAATGTAAGCCTCTTTTCCTTTCTAAATTCCACCCAGAACTTGCTCCAGAATGGCAGCACTAGCCACTGAGATGGGCACAGAAGTACCTCAACTGCTGCCAGGGCCTTCTTCAGACCATGGACAACAAGACTCTAGGAACCCATTGCCTCACTTTTGCCTAGACAAGATAGGCTGGTCCTTCCCACAAGTTCCTACCCCACAACTGTTGGATCTTCTGAGGCCTGGCAGCCAAAAACTGTTTTGTTGCCCTGAGACCTCTGCCCTCAATGACCACAGAGATCCCTGGGGTGGCTGTCTAGGTAGCCAGCAAGTAAGTCTCTGTCACTTTCAATTGCCAGCTCAGGTAAAATTTATCCTTCTCAGATCTCTGATGCTGTTTGGTGACCAGGTTTTGTTTCAGCTGTCTTCCCAGTTCTCTATGTAAAATTCAAAGGTCTCATTCTCTTAGGGCTAATACTGCTGTCAGTATCTCCTGGGGAATTAGATAAAAAGCAATAGCTTTAAGGTTTGTTTATATGAAGACAGGAAAGCTGTCTCACTTATGTTCACTTGCTTATCTTTCTCAGACCCGATAACAGCTCTCTTCCCCAACTCCAAGGTTTCTGTGGACTTTACTGGTCCCAGCTTTTAGAGACAGGCTGGCTGGCATTGGAGAGGGTAGCGAAACCTCCCTCCTCCTTCACTCACCCAAACATTTCCATTCAGTAAGTTTCCTCTGGTTATAGATATGTTTCATTGGACTGAAACTCGGTCCTAAAATGTTCATACCTTTTAACCCAAAGCTGTAGCCTTTTGTATGACACCAAGATGTAAATCTGTTCCAGTTGTTCTACACACTTACAGGTTCCTGCATAGGTCCACCTCTCCTGCCAGACTTTTGCTAAGACCAACCCTCAGGGGCTCTTCAGATATACCACCAGCCCATGCACCAGCTCTGAGGATGCCAACCACCAACCAAGAACACCAACCAAGCAAATACTGGCAGGTTGATTTCACCCATATCCCCATTCATAAAAAGGCTCCATATCTCTTAACTCTTGTTGACACCTTTACAGAATGGGTGTGTTTCCCACCTCCAGAGAAACAGCAGATGTAATAGCTCCAGTACTCCTAGAATACATCATCCCTCAATTTGGTGTGCCATCTTGCCAAGCTCCTGGGACTTTACTGCTGGTACCACCTCTCCAGGCTCAAGCCAGCACCTACCCAGCAACTGGAACCGGGTTTCCCAAGATGTCCCAATGAAGGGCTATCTGCTCTCATGTCTCACTCATTCACCCTTGCCTCTTCTGTTCCATTCTTTCTGGCAGTTATCACTCTTCCCATGGCTAGTCCTGTTCATGGGGCTGATGATAACAATCTATTTTTTTTTTCCTAGCAACCTGCCTTCTCAGCTTCCTTAAAGAACAGGCACCTGGGGACTCCATGACAACAGCTAACTGAAAGCTTCTTGACTCACACCTCCCACTGTGCATGACCCCGACCCCACTTCATCCCAACTCTGCAGAAAGCAGTCTCGAGAATCTGGTGCTCTCATCCCCCCACTTGCTACCCATAACTCATCTTTTTATAATAACAATCAAAAAGGGAGGAATGTTAGCATTCAGACTCACTTCTTGGAATCCTGGCCAATAAGCAGATAATACCCTGGCCTGCCCAGTACTGACATCATCTTACATAAAGCCCACTTTAAGAGAAAACCCCGCCCCTACTTTCTCTCTATTCCCATGAAGTGTGCACCTCCGCATGCTCTCTCTCTCTCTCCCTCTCTCTCTCTCTCTCTCTCTCTCTCTCTCTCTCTCTCTCTCTCTCTCTCTCTCCTCCTTCCCTCCATTCCCTCTCCCCTCCTCCCAAAATAAACTTTCCATGTGGACATGGGTCTGCATGGTGTGAGTGACTTTCCACCACTCCACGACACAGCCTGCCACTGCATCTGCATGGCTTGTCTCCCTCACTGACCGGGGCACCTTGGCCCAACCCTCTAAGGCCTCCCATGTGCCATATCATAACACCCTGAGCAAAGAATAAAGCTGTTTTTAAAGTCCTGGGTAGTCCTACTAATACCTTTCAATTCAGAAATCAACTGACATGTGTGCGAAAGGTTGTATAGGGGAAAGAGTCTGAGAATAGAAAGCCATTGAGAGTTCAAGGTCACATGGTTCAGCAGAGGAGGAAGAGCACACACAGCCTTTGGCTTTTCCCAGCACTAAGCTAAGGACAGAAGGAAACTGCACCTGCAAGAGTGAAAAGATTCCTGCTCATGACACTCAAGCAGGAATTATGCTTTTTTCCACATTCTATACTTAATAGTAAGCAGTAAATATAATGATATTTACATATAAAAGCAGCACTTAAAATATTTACGAAATACATGCCAAATGATGTCATGTTATTAAGTGGTTATTGATTCACTTGGATATTGACATTCTGACACATTCTCCCAGGAAGTTGACACCAGACAAAGCTCATTTGTCTCTGATGGTTAACCTTGTTTCATTATTAAAATAATCCCTTCCAAGTGTCAGCTTGACATTCTCTCAAAATGACCCTTTTATTCTCAGCAGTCTTATTAGGACAAATTTTTATCCGTGAAGCACTTCTTAGTTAATTGAAAAGGTAATTGGAAGCAAAACCAAATCTTCCAAGCCTATTTGGGAGGATATTTTATAATTATGGCATTAATTGAGTTGATTAAATCAACATGATTTTGAAAATTACCTTCACAAAGATAGCTCCAATGTCCACACATTGTAGTTTCTCAGAAGAAAAGATGTCATTTATTTTAAAAGAAAAATACAGGAAATTCCTAAAGTCCCTTTAAACTTTTTTTTAAAAATGAAGACAAATTATTTTAATTCTGTATCAGACACAGAAACAAGAAACCATGCTCTAAACTGAAAGGAACTAACTTTTTGACCTGAAGGAAGTGACACACTGCTGAAACTACCAGTTTAGAAGTGCAAAGGTATTTGCACGTTCTCCAGGCAAATCAAGTCTAGCATCATGAGAGTTTCTATGCAAATATTGTTATAAGCAGGAAACATTGTCTAAATAATTTCTAAAGCAAATTCTACCACTTAGCCTGAGTCTTTAGGATTTAATCTTAGTGTGACTCAAAGAAAAAAATACTAGACTTGGATTAAACAATGCTTTTTTGTTTCCTAACATATCTTTTAGAACATTAAATGACAGAAGATGGTTAGCAACTTGGAAAAATAATCGTTTGAGTAGTTAAGAACTCTGTGGACTCCATAAGCAAAGTGATAAACTACAGAACTGCAAACCTTCCCTCCTCCAGAGAGACACAAGAAAACAGATGCTTCTAAACATTCTCTGGGAGCTTATAAACAAAGATTTATGGCAATCAAACAAACCCCAAATCAAGAAGGAACTATCTCCAAAATGATAATAGATCTGGGCAGTGTTTAACTAGCTTCAAAGCCTCCTCTACCCAGTCACCTTCTTGGTCTTCAACGATGGCAACATAGTTCCCTTTATCCTGGAAATAAAGAGAGCAAAACACACTGAATATAAAGGAATCTTTGCAGGCTCTTGTGTTGAACTTGTGGCCCCCAGTCTATTTTGGGAAAGTAGTTCAAACAACAACACTGGGTCTTAGCTGAAAGGAGAAAATCCCTGCAAATGTGCCATGGATGGTGCCTTTGATCCCTGTCCAGCTCTGCCCCCTCTCTCTCTCATCTCTCACTCCTTCACATGGGCAGTGAGGTAAATTAAGTCTCCACACGGTTCCACTACAGTGAAGCTCTGTCCCAGCTCAGTGGCCAAGCAACCATGTAATGAGTCTTCAGAAAACATATGAGCTGAAGTCGGCCTTTCTGTAAATTATTCTGTTGGTATTTGTTCACAGTAATGAGAAAAACTGATGAATACAAATACCTCACTTGCAATTTGCGTGTGTGTGTGTGTGTGTGTGTGTGTGTGTGTGTGTGTGTGTGTGAGAGAGAGAGAGAGAGAGAGAGAGAGAGAGAGAGAGAGAGAGAGAGTGTTTGTATGCTCTAACCAGGTTGGAATATGTTCGAGAACTGGCTTGCTAGGCTCTGGATCATACCTCAGAATCTAAACAAGGGGAAAGGTAGTATTTCTCATCACAGTGGCCGAGGCTAACAAAACTCACATGGATGGAGTTACATAACGGACCACCAATGGCCAGAAGTTCAAGCGAGACTCTTCAGAAAAGGGACATCCATACACAGCTGCTGACATATATGAAGGATGGTTAAAGAGTCACAAACATTTGCTCAGGCTAGACATGTGCTTAGAACAGTCCTGAGAAGATCATGAGTTTTCACCCCAAAGCAAGACTGGATAGTCAGCAGGCCTGGGCTAAGCATGGAGCTGGTCTGCATGAACCAGGAAAGGTAGTTGTTACATCCTTTCAGGTGTGTGTGTGTGTGTGTGTGTGTGTGTGCGCGCTCATGCATCCGTCTGTCTATCTGATTTCCGGGCAATCAAGAAAATCTTTGTCAACACATTTGGTGAATGTGATCTGAAACTACTGCTGTGTTTTGAGTATAAGATGTCTACAGAGGCCCATGTGTTTGAATACTCAGTCTGCAACTGTGTATACTGTTTGGAAAGCTTCCAGCAGTTATAGGACTAGGACCAGAAGCCTTGCTGGAGGAAGTCTGAGGACTTCAAGCTCTTACAGCCTGGCCATACTTGCTGTTTGCTGTCTGCTTCCTGAGTGAGGGTATAATGTGAGCCGCTTCAGATTCCAGCCTCTGTGCCTTCCTCACCTGTTGCCATGGTTTCCCTCCATTACAGACTCTGTTTCTTTGATACCATAAGCCAAAATGAATCCTTTCTTTCCTGGGTTGTTTCTATCAGATACCTCTATTACAGCAACAAAAAAAGAAATGAATTTCAGCAACAGACAGCAGTGAGTGCATACAAAAACATAATCACCTCCTAAGCTGAGAAGTCTCAAAACAGGTGTCCTACTACTTACAGCTTTTGACATAAAAAAGTTTGAGACTGTTCCAGGGCAGGGAGAAATCTGATTTTCAACATAACCATATTATGATTATCAAATAATCAATTTCCAACAACAAAAACCCACAAGCTAAATAAGGAACAGGAAACAGGACTCACTCAAAAAACAGAATAAAATGTGCAGATGTCAGATTCATCAGATGAAGCTTTTTAAGAGACTGACCTAAATACACTCAAAATACTGAGAAAAATATAAATAGACAATGAAAGAAAATTTTAGCAAGATGATATCTGAACGAATTGAGAATATCAACAAAGAAATAAAAGTTATCTTTTCTGAGTAGCACAATTTTTAAAACCTAAAACTACAAGTGAAATAAAAAAAATCTTCAGAATGGTTCGGAGGCGGGAGGTGGTAGGAAAAAGAGAAAATAAGAAGAGCCTAAGAGTGATAGATGGAATTTTTATGCTGAGAGCATGACCTTTTTTGTTGTTCTTGCTTTTGTTTAAACTATTGACTTATTAACTTCATGTTAACATTCTGAAGATACACCATTCCTCAGTTCCAGGGATGGATGCTGTCATGGGCTGACCTGTGGCTCCACTCACTCTGGCATCTATCTGTTGGAGCTAAGGCTACCAAAGTGACTGTGTTTGAAGGCAGAGATTTTAGGGACATATGTAGCATTAAATCTCATCATAAATGTAGGGTCTTAGTCTTTGGTCCTATAGGAATTGTAGGTGCCATGGAATAAGCCACAAAAAAGGTCTCACTAGAAATCCGTCTTGCTCGGATCACAACCTAGAACTTTTGACCTGCAAAGCAGTGAGAAAAATTAGTATCAGTTATTCAAACTGTTCAATCTGTAGTACTTTCTTATGTAATCCAAGACATCTAGTGTAGTCCTTGATTAGAATCTGGAGCATGAATTTGGGTACATTATTTGTAAGTTTGAAAGCACCCACTAGGAACAAGTTATTTCTACTGTGGAGATCTCATCTTTTGCTTCTCTGTGAACCTCAAATATTCTATGACTTAATACTCCTCAAAAGAAAGAGCTTGAGGCAGGAGAGATAGCTCCATAGGTAAAGGTGCTTGTCACCAAAGCTGACCACCTGAGGTCCATCCCTGGCATCCACATGGCAGAAGAGGAGAAGCAACTTCCATGAATTGGCCTTTGACTTGTACATGCACATGCATGCACACACACACACACACACACACACACACACACACACACACAACAAAATTTTTCTTAATGAAAAGAACTATTTTTTTATTCATTTTACATACCAACCACAGATTCCTATTCTCATCCCTCCTCCCACTCCCCCCCTGCCTCCTCCCCACCCCCGACCCACCCCTCATCCCCTCCTTCAACAGGGTAAGTTCTCCCATGGGGAGACAGCCAATCCTGTACATTCAGTTGAGGTAGGATCAAGCCTCTCTCCACTGCATCAAGGGTGAGAAAGGTGTCCTACCATAGATAATGGGATCCAGAAAGCCAGCTCATGCACCAGGGATAGACCATGATCACACTGCCAGGGGTCCCTCAAACAGACCTGGCTACAAAACTGTCTCCCATATGCAGAGGGTCCAGTCTGGTCCCATGCAGGTTCCACAGCTGTTGGTCCAAAGTTCATGAGTTCCTTTGAGCTTGGTTCAGTTGTCTCTGTAGATTTCCCCATCATGATCCTGACCCCTCTCGTTCATAGAATACCTCTTCCCTCTCTTCAACTGGACTCTCGGAGCTCGGCAATAAAAATCAAAGAAAAAATGACACATGTGGTGATATTTTATTTGTGCTTTAATAAATAAAGCTTGCCTGGAGATCAGATGAAATAGCAAGCCATTTTAAGTAAACACAAAAGTCAGGCAGTAGTAGCACATGCCCTTAATCCGATCACTTAGCAGACAGGGTCTCTGTGTGTTCAAGGCCACACTAGGGAACAGAGCCAAATGTGGTGACACATGCCTTTAATCCCAGTACCAACCATAGAGACCTGGAGGTCTGTACAGACAAGCAGTGACAAGGAAGTGAGGTAGCTGGACTAAGATAGCCAATGAGAGGG